>JAECUM010048958.1:0-10911 GCA_016617855.1 Megalonaias nervosa
CAAATTATGGTGTGCATAATGCTTATAATCATAAAATAAATAAGTATTTTGTAAATAATTATTCATAATAAATTGAGAATTAATTTTAAACTGCCCTTTCATTTTTAAAGAATTAGTAAACTTATTTTTATGATATTAGTTTATACTTCAACTAGTTTATATATATATATATATATATATATATATATATATATATATATATATATATATATATATATATATATATATATATATATATATATATATATATATAAACAGCATACAATATAATCATTGCGCGATGTTCATGAAATGGATAAAAAAATAGAATAGTGACAGTTTGCATACAATTATTCAATGGCACTTTTCACAAGCATGTACTAAAAGCATTAAATGTCACATTAAAAGCGTGGGTATGTCAACAAATTTGAGATCATCGGTATTTTGACCATAGACAGGAATCTTTCGAATGATGCCATCCTTGGCCGAAGAATGTCAATATTTCCTCACAGCATACCAATTATAGAAATGAAAAGACACTCTTGAGGTATATTATACATATGAAGTCACTTTGTTTTTCAAAGATTCCATTTTAAATTCACTGTACGTCTTGTAGTTTATAAAAGGTAGCATATTCATTTTAGTATTGATGTCTAATGTTTTGTCCATTTTTGACCCATGGTCATGTATTATTTCGATGGGCTTGGTTGAGAAGTTATTTAGAAAAACTGTCACCAATATCAACGCATCCAAAAGGCGCCAAGTACTACAACCAAAACGATAGTACCAATGTTATTCATTGAAGCTGAGCTAACGTTGCATTTCGTTTCCGTTTGGTTCACTACTGTTTGATCTTCATCGTGACCCTGGAAACTCCAGTGTCCACACTTGGGGAAGTTTCTGGGTGGTTTCGGCATCTGGTTCGGTTCTCCAACCTGGATGATTAATCCCATGCCTATTTCCACGTGGAAGTCTATGTGGCAATGGAAAAACCAGAAACCTGCAGGAATAAAACATTCTCATTGGCAAGTTATAGACTTGAAGTGACCATCAATTCGTATGTATGTACTATTGACTTCATATGATTTTGAATAAAGGGGTCGCATAACTATTGCTATATAATTCTCACTGTTATATTGTCATACTACGTCAGTCCATGAATATTTTAATTATTTATTTTCATACGCCGTCAGTACATTAATATTGTAATTATTTTTATCATAAATAGTGATACAGAAAAATTGTCTTCATTTTCTTAAAATATTTATGCACCTAAGAAAAATATACTAATTATTTCTTTGCTCATATTTTGTCTTTAATTGTTTGTACACAGGAAACAAATATATGAAAACTACATATAACACATTAATGACTGTATGTAGCAATCGAAATACTGTCTACTGTGTATTTTTACATGATTGTACCCGTTCCTGTTGGTTTGAATGTACGGTGCTATGCAGTAAGGTGTACTATAAAACTCCATCTTACACGCAGCGCTTGAACATAACCTGTCGCTGCTATAACACTTTTTTAATTAGTACTGATTTCATACAATTTATAATTGATATTATCATATTATTTGGTTTTCTATGTATAAATATGTATAGGGATTTTAAAACCCTGTGTTTCAACTCACCCTCGTGCTCCGAAAGATATTCGTATACAACCTGCCATGTACGATCGCCTTTGGCACTTTCATTATGCATGTTCTTAAGAATAACAAGAATAGTTAGAGGCATTATGATTTTTATAATAATTATGAACTGAAGATTGCAAGAAAATGTTTGAGTGCACACACCAAGTCTGACTGAAATTATTACCTGGATTATTTGCAAGGAACCTGAGAATTGAATAACCTCCATCTGGAATCGTCACTGTGTCCTTGGGAACGGCTTTTGTCAGTTTTCTTGAGAGTTTCCCTTCTGCGTCTAGCCTCATTACCTCTTGAACATTTGTGGACTCGTTCAGCTGAAATAGCATGTATGCACGATATTAGGAAACATAACTTTGAATTTTATCATTCGCTTTATCCGTCCAAAACCCAAATGATAGAACCGAGGATCTAGCCTGGGTCCTAATGTAGATCAAATAATAGAACGAATGATTTAGCCTGGGTTCTAATGTAGATTAAAGGGTGACACTGAAAGCAATAATATTTTGTTTAGACGTGGCAAACTGAATGTGGGAGACAAGTTACTAATAAATAAATTCAGCTTTTCATTATCTGCAAGCTTAGGGCCCAATTTAATTGCCATTTGTCCCTCACCCGCAAAAAAATTAATTTATATTAATACTAATTTAATATAATTTATATTTCAGAGATAAATTGCGAAGCTACTCGGCAGAGCTACACACGAAAAGTTCCTTTTTAAACACAAATGCAGTTGGAAGCTTGTAATTCTTTAACCATTTTTTTTTAAAATTGTTTCTGTCCCATGTTTTTGGAATCGCTTAGAGAATAAAGTGAATGGTAGGTATCAGATCAGGTATGTCAAGTTCAAATTCATGCGGAGGGGTCTTTCATCAACGTATCACATTAAACATTGAATCCTTAGAAAAACTAAGTCATCACTATAGGTTAGTTATCATGATTATGTTACATGAATTAAATATACAAATGAAATTGTGACTGATACAGTGGCCGCTTTGTCTTTTTGCCTGCAAGTGCGATATGTGAGCAGTCATATTACACAATTGCAGGTGAGTCGTGTAACAGTGTTATAATAAACCATACACGACATGTATTGGTTTGGATCTTGCGGCCAGTCTTGCGAATAGATGCAACGAAGAATATTCCTCATTAAACCCAGCCTTCTTTTTTCTACTTATTTTTTTAAAATCTACATTGTGTTCCTTCAAAATATTAATATCACTCAATAAACACTAGTAATCGTCATTTATATAAAAAGTATTTTCCGATGTGACAATCTACAGATATAATGAACCAAGTAACTGGAGTTTGCTGGGACAGATAGAAACTTAATCTTGCGTCAGAATGCTGAGGCAAAGTAATGTAATGGATAGGATGAATGTTTTGAGATGTGTTACAACGAACCAATCTGTTTTCAACGAGACACATTTATCCGTATAAAAGGGTGACCAAGTCAATTTTGGAAATACAGAACTCAGATTCAAAATATCAAGGGCAAGGAAATGTCCCACCCATGATGACCATATTCCATGAATGTTTAATTCATTTTTACTATAGCATCTATATGCATGGTGTATTAACCATTTATTGTCTATTTTGTTGGGGGGGGGGGTATTTCTTTAAATCCACCAAAAACCTCAACAGTAACAGATAAAATGTGTATATTCTATCAGCATCCACATGTAACATCAGTATAGCGTGCGTAGAAAAAATCCGGAAAAGAGCAATCTTTGCCACAAATCCACCAAGCATCAACAAACATTTTATGTATTTCAAAATCCGAAACATTTCGGTGCATATAGTCAACTTGTAGAATTTTATATATAGACATCAGATTGACATGACTTGTTATCATTTCCAAAGGACAATTTCGATCCGGTGTCAAGTTGCTACTCGTTTAACGCAAGTGACTTTTGGTAAAGAAAAAAGAATCTTGTTACATCATCGTTTGACCTTTGATCCGAACAGAGTCAAACTCGACCTGGGTGGTGTAGGACGATTCGTAGAGTTTCAGTAGTTCAACATTTCCGCTTCTATTATCAAATTCCTACCACATTAAAGCTGCTATGTTTTATTGATACAAGCATCCAAGTAACCAAATATGCAAACCCTGTCCATTCCCACCACACGGAAGGCATGGCCGTGTAGATGCACTGGGTGATTGGCATTAAATGTCACTCCTTCGTCAATAACGACTAGTTCCACCACGTCTCCCAATGATACTTTCAACAGGAACGTACATTCGCAATACTCTTCCGTGCAGTTCTTATCGATAGTCTCAGGATTGCAGAATGTTCCCTGCGTGAGATGGAAACAATTTAAACAGTCAAAATTAATATTGTTTCAAAAACTTAAGGTTTATGAATGGATTTTTACAAACTGCATTAATAGACTTAAAGAAATGGGATTTTGAGATAAGTGTAGTTTAATATTTCCCTTTCGTGGCCCTCTTGAACTTCAACTATGTAGCTGATTGAACAACACATCATTCTTGACATGTAACGGGTCATTTAGATTTTCTACCAGCAAGCAGACAATATAACAGTTCTTGAAAAAGAACACGTAATTACCATCTTTATTCGGGAAAAAATGAGTTTTTTGAGTGTTTGAACTGATGGAAAAAAAACAAAAAGCATCATATTTGAAGAACGAAAAATCAAAATTACTTTCCATATTTCTGATAATAAGTAACTGCAAATCTTTAATTACATTTTGCGTTTGAACGACATCTAATGGACTAAACGACAGTCTAATCGTCTGTGCATTACTATTACACATGGTTCAAGCTCAGTAAAACGCGTTAGCCAATTGTAGATTGTAAAAAGGGAGAAAACAAACAAAATAAAGCAATGACAGTGCCGCAAGGTTTGAATGAAAAATGCTTATTGTTGATTTATTTTTCTTTTGCATCTTTTATGATATAGAACAACTCCTACAATGAAATTTAGACACCCAAAACAGGCTTTATTATGATAGGTTACTGTAGGTATATCCTGGTACTGTGTGAGAGGAGGAGTCGGTGGCAGAATGGTGCTGATACGATTCATCTGAGGCATATACAAGTGCTTAGTTTTCTCTACGGCAGATAACGGGTAGTAAGTCTTGTCTTGGAAATGATAGTTGTCAATTTTGTTGAAGTCCATGTAGATGTAAAACTTTTTGTCCGGCTTATCCTTCAGTGCTGCATCATCCTCTACCAAAGAATCCAGATCGGCCACCTGGATCAATTCCTCTGTCCCTTTCTGATTCCATGGATTCAGTTTCTGAAAGATAACGGGACACATAACCATAACATCACTTTTATCAGCAAATTGAATAGAATAAACTAAATTCAAATATATGTACTAAGTTATTTACAACACGTGTTCAGTTATTATATAAAGTGAAATCATACTACCTGTGAGCAATTGTGGGAATTTATAATATTTACCAGTCAGCAGGCGTCAGACAATATTTAAAAGCAATTTCTCTTTAAGCCTATCTGTTTGTAATCAGATTATTTAAGTGTTTCGGCAATTTTAGCATTTATGATATGTTTGTATCGCTGTGGAGTAACTCTAGCCAACGCAAACCAAAAACAGTGCGTTAAATAATACACCATATTTTAATGACTAAGCTAGCTTGTGCTCTATCACTGTTGACATCAAGTCCGACTCGTACGTTTAAATGGTGATTATGTTCCTTTGTAGTGATTGCTCAGCAGCAATGACTAGTTTGCATACGATGGCTTTATTAAACATTCTTAATATTATTACGCTGTTTAAGAAAGTTTCCTTGATGAAAAGCAAGTCAGTGTATCCCTTTAAGGTACTCCCCAATGCACCTCTACACGTTTTCATAATGCAATCATTTAATTAATAAATACCATTTTGTATACACATTTTGGTATGTTCTTCATATACTTGATAGCTGCACTTCCAGCCCTACAGCTTCAAATCGCCTGCCTCGCCCTTGATAGTGGTATTTAGCCAAAAATCATTTGGAGCTATATCAGAACTGTGTGTAGGACGTGGATAAGTTTAGATGTATTGTTCCTTCAAGAAGTCTGTCACGATGACCTTTTTTTTGCACCGGTGTGTTGTCATGAAATCGATGGATACCTTGTGGACTGTTGTGATGACGGGTGGTACGGTAGTGTACACAACGTTTGGCGACGCTTTGGAGAAAAAAACAACTCTTGACAGTCCGACTTCACAGTCAACATTTTTGGGTCTCTCTCTCTCTCTCTCTCTCTCTCTCTCTCTCTCTCTCTCTCTCTCTCTCTCTCTCTCTCTCTCTCTCTCGTTCAAAATGATTATTCTCTCGAGTCTGGTTTTAAAAAAACATGACCATGTTTCATCACCTATGAAAATCTCATTTAAACATCTTTGGTTACCGTTTTCATATTTGGCAAGTAGCTGTTTGGCGATTTCAATCCGATTCAGCTTTTAATATGCTGTCAGCAAATGCTGGATTCATCTTGCACAAAGCTTTTTCAGCTTCAAATGATTCCCTATGTTACAAAACAGCTGAGTAATTAATGTTTGCCATCACAGAAATATCTTCCACTATGTATCGAGTATCTTCATGAGTTGCCCCTTCAATGCGGCATTCTCAGAAATCACCAACAACGGTCTTCCAGAACATGGATCATCTTCCATCGATTCACAGCCATCTTTCAAACAATGAAACCAATTCAAGATGAAGGACATGGCAGAATAACATCCGTAAACTTGATTGAAGACGGATTTTGTATCAGTCAGATAGTACCATACGAGTTCCAGGATTTAAGTTTGCTTGTTGCTCAGCGGCAGTATTGTTTCTCTTCTCCTACATTTCTAGGTTACTCGTCAAGCGCATACATCTACAGATATCGTAACATGCTATTTTGACTGTCAATTGGCGTTAAATTTATCGACAGGTTCAAAGAAAAATAAACGTTCTTACAAAATATTTAGAACTTTTCAGACAGTTCTCATACATACATAGATCTCAGTTACTTTTAACAAATAGATGTTTCGATTGCTGCGAACAACCGTGGACTTCGAGAATCCTGCTGTACCGATCAGTTAGGCATCAAGAGGAGCAAAGAAAATACTGCAGTCAAGATTGATTATATTTCCATTTAACAATTCTGCCGCAATGGTAACGCTACTGCAACATGGTTGTATAATCTAGTGACTCCCATTGTAACCCAGTTTTTCCACTTTTTGTCAAAATAAACTAAGACTATCTAAACTTTAATGCCTCAAGTTTTGGTCCAATAGAGTTTGTATTTTTTTGTACAAGATCTAAAGACATTTTGTTCTTTGTCACCTACATCTTATTACAAAGGGCTTCCTTGTAAACGTGGGATAAATCCACTTTCTAACACACAAACGTGGGACAAATCCACTTTCTAACACACAAATGTTCACTATTTCGAACCAGGTAACGATCTGCATGAACATACATGTTCCCATCATACTTCTCATAGTTTACTATATGCAACATACATAACCCAACCCAGCTTGTCGATTATGTGTGTGTGATTTGGAATTTTAACGAAGTTGTAACAATATTTCACTCAGATTGCTAGTGTGGCAGTTTATAGTGATGTCTAGCATTGGGGCATCATGCCGCAGACATGTAGCATGATGTCCCACCCAGTCACATTATTGGGCAGAACCCGCGACCTTACGCGTCCGAGGCGGACGCTCTTACCACTTAGGCCATCGATAGAAAGAAAAAAATAAGACACTATCAGAAACAGACTATACTAAATGCGAAAGAATTGTTTTGCGTGAAATCTATCGGGTCTAATAGAAATTTACAGTAAATTCCAAATCAGGTAACGTAAAAAACTATGAAACACTGTCGATAGAAAAAAGAACGTATAGGATTAGTATGTGCCTATAGAGCTGAAATAGTGCTATAATAAAGGTTATTGGTGTATATATTTTGGTTGGGCAGAAGCTGCTGTAAGATATGTTGCCTTACAGGCTTTTTGTTTTGTTCAGGAAGCTATCCGTAAAGTGGACAGCTTCCTGACAAAATTTATTATGTTGTATATCATACAGGAGTCAGCGTCCGGCAAGGGATCAAATGAATGTAACTGTACTGAAATATTACAACTCTATATACTGGCACTTGGCAGGAGTCACGGATGCGAACCATGAGATAAGGGAACTTGCACCTAAAGCACTTTGCACGTGCCAGAGTAGTCGATAGACCCAGTGAGTATCATTATACGTGTCACAAACGTGTGACTGAACAAAACTTACACCATTGGTAATGCTGTACACTGGGATACTGTACATGCTATATATACATTTAAAAACAACTGAATTGCAACTTTGTGCATACAATTCCATGATACAGATGTACTTACACCATAGTGCTCGTGTATTCAAACCGCAGTGGTCACTGATTTTACGAGTAACTTTAACTTTACACAAAATGTTTAAGAGATTAATACAAATATGATTGCGAATGGTTTGGATTAAATATGATTGTAAATGGTTTGGATTAATACAAAAATGATTGTGAATGGTTTGGATTAATACAAAAGTGATTGTGAATGATTTGGATTTGTTTGACAGTTGATACAATTTAACCTATTTTGTAATTGCAATAGTGTAGTCCATGTACTCTTAATAGTCAGATTTAATTACAATGTATTTAGTTTCTGCTGTGCTCATTTGATGTCATGTGACCGAAATACATGGCGTAATGACTAAGATATGAACATAACTGTATTTATATGAACATAACCATCAAGGATTCGTCATCCTGGTGACGAACTGGTGATGCAACACAAACAGTATATGGGTTGCGTCATACACAAATAGCTACACGGTACACAATTTTAATCTGGAAAATTTCCTGCCTTCTCTTCAAAATCAATTTTCAATAAATTTTCATACATTGTTTTATAAACGCAAATACATAACATGCATTTTTACTACGCGACACTATCATGTAAAGCTGTCTTCGTAATTATAGAATTCAATTAATTATATCTACTTTTGACATTATCCCTTCAATAAATACAGACATGCACAAGCAGCATGTAATCTTCTACTATATTCCTCAAAGCAGCGAGGTTATTTATAGTGGTCACAATTGACTTTTGGAGAGAAGAGCACTTAAGCTTCGTATGCAGAGTCAGAGGACATGATTTGATATAATCTAACATAATCCTATATAATCTGACATAATCTGATATAATCAGACATAATCTGACATAATCTGATACTATGAATATACATCACAAAGAAGAAAAGTTTTCAGATAAGTTATGAAGACCAAAACCCCCAAATAGTATAGGCCAGTTACATCGGCCAATAGAAATGAAAACGCCAACATACTTAAAACTAGTAAATATAACGGGTGTCAACTCCGAAATTAATGTCCTATATGTCATAAAGTTTTAGGCTTACATCTTGTCTTTGTAAGCTGGCACTAGCCGTTAAAAAGAGAATTACGTAACTGCAAAAGAGAATAATTAATTCATCTTTGAGAAAATTTTGCTGCAATCTTTTCAACCCGACCTTTCCAGTTCTGTTTGCATCCGCGTAAGCGATTGGTTGTGTAGGCTGCTCATCTGGAGCCCCATCGTACCGCAGTATGGCAACCTGTTTTGCTTGCTTTACGCTGCAGTCGGCCAAGCCTCGAACCCGGATCCAGTAATTCCCCACGTCCGCCGTTGCCGCCAGCACAAAGTCAAATCTCTCTCCGGCGAAAATGTTAAAAGATTCTACCTCGACCTTTTTAAAAGGGTTTCCGTCAGAAGCAATCATGGTCAAATTGTGGTTGTCTATTGAGACCTGGATGGGACAGTTCAAGATGCCGTTACTAATGGAACGAAATCGGTAACGTCTGCCTTGGTGAACTTTGAAGACAGCAACTGGAGTATGCACAACGGACTGTGTGCTGTTGTTAGAGAAATTCCGAAACATCCCCCGACCTGAAATAAAGTATAGTTATAGGGAAGTTAACGGGGGAGGTCATTACTTTTTTATTTTTTTAAATATTTGAATGCATTGAGAAATTATATAGAATATCAATGTATGTCTCTCATATACAAACTGAATAATTAAATTTGTTCCATTAAATTATCCTTTGTTTCATTAACCAAATATCACAATCAGTGCTTTAATAAAAAAATTTTATAATACTTTTTTCTTTTTAAAAAATAATGGAAGACTAATTACCACTTAATAAAGTAAAGACGCAAATTAAAGGTATATATACTTACACTGGAAAAAGTACAGGTTGAAAATGACAAAGGTTCAAAATATCACGAAAGATTTTGTGCATGTGCACAAAATACAAGAGAAATATGTACTTGCTTTGATTAAAATTAAAATTATTTTAAAGCTTTTGAATTATTCATCGTCAATACTACTGTGTATGATTACCATTTATTAGCATGGATTCTGGTTTATTATCTCCTCCTGCGTGATGATGATTAGCAAATTTGCTTACACACAGTTCTATCAGCCAATCGTTAACGACTATGGTGTGCTCAAGGTCAAAGTCATATAGTCCCAAATGAACCTCTTGTTCCGGTGGGTCTCTGACGACAAGCGCACCATACAAACCGTCTGACCTCTGTAAACCGGAATGCGCATGCCAGAAATGGGTTCCCGCGTTGTTTGCTTTAAATCTAAAAGGCAGGGGAAAAAAACAAATTCTTGTAAACGTTCCCTAAATCTTTATATCCTCAATCGTAGTACGATTTATCACAGAAACAAAAGGAAACTTAATGGTTACTTGATTAAGGTTTCACTCACACTTTATTAGATCTAGTGCCTCATAAATAAAGATTCATAGACTACGGAAAATGGTCATTTGCTTCAATATCGTTACTTGTTATGTGCAGCGGAAGTGAGACTCAAGGACGAATGATACTTAGCGATTTGTTTTTCTAGTTGCAAAAGGACTATGTGCAAACATTTACAACAAAATGAAGAATGATAAATCTAAATCTCTAAGTTAATAAATGACAGAACGAAATAAATTAATTTTAAGTGGATTCCAGAACAATTTAATTAACGTTGTTGTGTTGATTTTTTTGTGCAGTCATGTGAAGGTGAGAGTCCCTTATATAGATTTTATCCTTGATTTCTTATTATTGAGAAAACTTTGCATGAAATTTTATTACGTCCTATGTTTGACTCTCTGCTAAGTATAAGTTACATTATCGTATGTACAAGTTTCGAATTAATGCATTTTTCAGAGAATACCGATGCAATATTCTTGTTGAAGAAAAGTTTACAAGGTTGCCAATATATATATATATATATATATATATATAT
>JAECUM010048961.1:0-19023 GCA_016617855.1 Megalonaias nervosa
ATACAGAGAGAGAGAGAGAGAGAGAGAGAGAGAGAGAGAGAGAGAGATCTATGGCACATCAAATCATTGAAAATGGATGGTCTGGAGCGATCGTAGTGAGCTGAAGTAATCATGGGATGAGTTGATGTGATCTAGGATTGAACTGGAGAGGACGAGCTGGAGAGATCTTTGGGCTAGCTGAAATATTTTTAGGGTGTGCAGAACAGATCGTAGTGGGAGTAGAAGTAATCGTAAGATGAGCTGGTTGTTGTTGTAGGGTTTAACGCCATTATTCAGCACAGTATGGGCTATACATGGCGGCCAGTATAAATGTTGGAGGAAGGACCCCAGGAAAACCCCGGAAAAAGCCACCGACACACGAAAAGCTACTGGCAAGCTTTCTCACACACCCACATTGGCCGAACCCGAGACTCAATCCCACGCAGACAGAGGTGAGATGGCATTGATCCGTAACGGTGAGCGCTTTAGACCACTCGGCCACTCGGGGCCCCCAGGATGAGCTGGAGAGATAGTAGAGTTAACAGGAGTAATCGAAGTGTAAGCTGGAGTAATCGTAGTGTGAGCAGAATAATCATAGGATATGCTAGAGATATAGTTGGGTGGAGTAACGGCCTTGGCAAACGCCGGGCCCAATTTGGATAATTTTGGAGGCCTTCCCCCCTCCGGATCCCCCCTTCCCAACCCCCCGCCGTGAGCACGGCATTTGAAAATAAATTTTTTAAGCAAGTTTTGTATGATATCCATCGCTTTAAAATTTCTTTCTCTCTATAGATATGTTTTAACAATTGATAAACGCGCGGGGCCCCTGTGAGAGCGATGTCCTATTAGGCCAAATCGGCTTCAGGCCGGCCCTGGTTGGGTGAGCTTTAGTAACCATGAGGTGAGCAGGAAGGAGGAAGGGGAAGCTTGAGTAATCGTAGGATGAGCTGTAGTAGTCGTAGGGCGAGCTGGAGATGATGAGCTGTAGTAGCTGATAATTAGTTGTAATGTGTAATGAAATGATGGATAGTTTATGAAGGAGGTTTTAAGGTTTTCCCAAAAATATCATAAAATTACATTTGCTGAACCCCGGTAAAATTCACTGACTTTATATATATATATATATAAGTGGTTAGAGCGTCTGTCTCGGATGCGGGAAGTCAGCTTTGTGTTATAAAAAAACCTAACTTAATACAGAAGCATAATGATTACGGTTTCTATATCTTGCGTCTAAGCGACTTATAATGACGTATTTGTACTCATTATTAGAACCCCTGGAAACCAAGGTTATGACTTGGAAACATTAACAACTAAAGCACATTTAGTGGGTCAATACTTCTACAACCATATTTCAATTACAGAATGCTAGCATAGGAGCCATGAGTTAGAAAAATCATTAGCGACACAAAGTTATGGCTTAGGGAACTAATCTTTTGTTTAATTTTTGAACCCTTTAATTCCTTTTCAGAATCTGAGCAACTTAATTAAATTTCTTTGTTTACTTTAGGAAACATATTATGTCTAAAGCTGCTTTGCGCGTTTGTTCTGGTGTATGTTCACGTTTGCCAATCGACAGGGGAGAGTTCAATAGTAGTGAGTGGGGGCAGTATAGGGCATATGAGGGCATATAGGGAAAAACACCATGGGGCTGTATAGGGACAAGATTTATAGGGCCAATGGGAATTAGCATTACAAGACCCCCTGGGGCTGTATAGGGACAAGATGTATAGGGACAATGGGAATTAACATTACAAGACCCCTTGGGTAATATAGAGACAAGATTCATAAGGACAAGCTTTTTTAGGCAATAGAGAAAATCTTTTCGAGGCAATGGAGTGGCCCTGAAAAGGGCCTTTGTTTTTTGTTGTTGACATCATTAAGTTAACATAGAGGGTATCTCACTGATCTTCTTCTCTTCCTGAAACTTCGTCTAACCTCTGGACAGTAGATTAAGACTCTCTTAAGACAGCCTTGCCTCTCCACATAGATCCTTCGTTTTCAAAGGGCCATCTCGGTGATCTTGATGATTGTCCATATGATTTAACGTACATAGGTAAGTCCGTTCGGAACATCATCGACGATATGAGAATTGATGATTCTACGTTAGTCCACATCTTGTCGTGAGAACAGGTGAAGAGAATCAGGTAGACCGCGGTTATTTATAGTGAAAGAGCGGATCGAAACGGATTGAGTTTTTTCACCAATCCAAACACGCGTTACAAAATTCAGTCACAGCGCGGAGTCTTTCTTCCAATCCGAAGAGAGCTACATGTGACGTCACATTCCCTATATAGGTGCGCTAGCGGCTCTGCGCAGTGAATCTATGCGACAGAGTTAGTTAGAACATGACGGAAACTAAGAAACGATGAATTGGGGTCCACCGGCCGTGGCGACAAGAAGTGATGGCATAGCAGAGGCTACCAAAGGCAACACGGACCTACTTCCAGAAAAGGTTGATTTAAATTGGGATTTAGTGGATTTTTTCTCTTCTTCAAAAGAATTTGTTCCGGTACCAGCACCTTCACCACCTTCTCCTTCACCACACGTCGAGGATTTTAAGCAGAGACAGAAGGAAGAATTGGAGAAATTTTTGCAACAGCAGAAAGAAGCAGAACAAGCTTTTCTTCTTCAACAACAAGAGCAAGAAGAAGAAGAGGCAAGAAGAAAACGACAGGAAGAAGAAGAAGAAGTAGAGAAGAAACAAGGTCTAGGAGAGAAGGAGAACAGTGAAAGTCAAACGGTGACGGTATACTTAGACATTTTGGCAGAGTTAAGGAGTCTGAAACAAATGTATCAGACTTCTTTATCACGACCCAAGAGAAAAAGACCTTCCCAAGCCAGACAGCTCAACCCTGTTACCACGCCTGAGAAGTCCACCCTAGTGATTTCTACCAAATCATCGACAGGAGCAGGTCCAGAAGTAGGCCTTGGCCGTGACAAAGGCTTAAGGCAGTTAAAGCTCATTACTTTCCGTTCCTGAGTTTGTTTCTTTAAAAAAAGACAAACACCCAACGGTCCTTTTTGGCCCCCCCCCCCATCTCTCTCAAAAAGAGAGCCTAGTCAAACTACCAAATCAATTAAAACTCAAAATCCCTTTTTTACCCCATGATGTGCGTGTGTTAGTGCGTGAGTGAGGGTCCTTATCGTTCAAAAAATAAAAAAGAGACACTTACGTTTGGTCTATTCTGGTACAAAGTTTACAATCCAATTCACAACACAACAATTTAAAAAGTTCATAGACTTCTTCTGTGTCTTCTCTCTCTCTCTCTCTCTCTCTCTCTCTCTCTCTCTCTCTCTCTCTCTCTCTCTCTCTCTCTCTCTCTCTCTCTGTTTTTTGAATTTCTTCACTTTCATAGATTTTTCCTCTTCTTCCTCACTTTCTTCTCGCCTTCTTTTCTTCTCTTTCTTGACGTGTCTGTGTTCTTCCTTTTGGGAGGGTACCTCTTCTTCCTGTTCGGAACACTCTCTCTTGCTCCTGTTGTTTCTTAGGGTAGTCTGAAGACCAATGTCCTTTCTCTTGAAAATGATAAGAGGTATCTTGACTTTTGTTTCTTTTGATAATTGTCTTGCTTTTTTGACGGTCTGGACATTCTGAAGACCAATGCCCTTTTTCTGACAGATATAGCAAGTATCTTGACTTTTATCTCAAAAGGAGGGGGAGTAGTCCGTCAGCTTGTCTGAAGAAAACCTTCGTATGACACCTCGCAAAGCTCTGAACAAAAGTTCGATCTGTGTTGGCTCATCCATCGTTCTGGTCGGCTTGAGAGTGAAATGAATATATGGAAGGAAGGCACTGGCCCTTTATATATACACTGGTCTGACATGAATATATAGGGACCCATGGCGTTTCAAATGTAGTCATTTGACTTTTTGCAGTCAAGATGAAACGATCGCATCATTTCGTGGAAAAAGGAGAAGAAAGTAAGAGGCAGAAACATGACTTATCGCCTGGCACAGTAGGTGAAGTCTTGGCTCAAATTCAGCCCAGCGATTTTGAAGATGACATGAGTGAGCCAGGATCCAGACCCAGAGAGTCAACACCAAACCAAAGTACACCACCACTAAGCCCTGAAAACTACTACCACATTCAAGAAATGGAAAAGCGCTGCTCTAGAAAATTTATAACTGCATAACAAGTCATACTTCACCAAATCGTGGACTTGGAACACGAATGCTACATTCAAAAATACCATTCCAAACATCAAGAGGAAGATAATGACCACAAGAAGAAAGGCAATTTCATCTTTTGCGATTTTGACTGCATTCAAGAGACCGGCATTCACATTCCTAATTTCTGCGTGGCTCGCCGAGCGTACGCGAAGTGCATCCAATAGCCTATCTTCAGTCATTGTCCTCACTGATGCAAGACTCCTGGAGGACATGAAAAAATCTTTTGAGGATCAATCACGCTGACCGATTTCGCCCAATGGATTTTTGACCCTATCGACGAGACGTGGAGCCAAGAGGACAACGAACGTTAAGGAGATTGTTATCGCTATGCCACGGTGATGGCTCACAATTTCTCGGGATACGATGGGCAATGTCTTCTCAGATACTATACGGAACAAAGCACCGAACGTCCTAAAGTGACTTTGAACGGAGCTAAAATCATTTCCATGCAAGTGGGACAAGTGCAGTTTAAAAATTCGATGAGTTACTTGGCCATGCCATTGAGCCGAATGCCTAAAACGTTTGGAATGACCGAAATGGCTAAAGGTTATTTCCCGCACTTTTTCAATACAGAAGCCAATCAACACTCCGTTCTACCCCATTTGCCTGATGCTCACTACTACGACCCCGACAACATGCGCACCGAAAAACGAGAAGCTTTCTACGCTTGGTACCACTCTCACGCCTTGGACCGCTTCGACTTTCAGGAAGAAATGTTAAAGTATTGTCGTTCCGACGTGGATATTTCACGACGTTGCTGTGGAAAATTTCGAGAACTATCCATGGAGCATGGAGGGATCGATCCTTTGAAAGAAGCCTGTACCATTGCCAAGGCGTTTTCCTTAGTGTACCGCCAACGATTCATGCCCGAAAACGCACTGACTGTCATAAGCCCTTAAACTACCAACTTTGTCCAACGTCAATATTCAGTCAAAGCCCTACGTTGGTTACATTACTTGTGCGACAAGGAAGACAAATGGATCGAACACGCCCGCAACGGAGGAGGCGAAAAGACCATCGGAACGTATTCGGTGGATGGCTGGGACTTAGAAAACACCAAGATCGTGAACGAGTTTAACAGTTTTTTTTTTTTTTTTCACGGATATCTCATCTGCTACCTTCAACGTGACACTAAAAATCAGTTTTTACAACGGACCATGGAAGACTTGTACCAGGGCACTTGTCAGCGCGTGAAGTTAGAACAGCAACGATAGCAAGTGGTGGAAATGTGGGAACACAAGTACGATCACCGTTTGAAAACCGATCCCGAGTTTAAACGCATCGTTGAAAGTTACAAGTTGGTGGACCCACTAAACCCGCGAGACAGTTTGTACGGAGGACGTACGAATGCCACCTGTTTGCTGTACCACGCCGACGGGGAGAAAGGAGAAGAAATCAAATACTTGGACGTGTTTTCGCTGTATCCTTAAGTGTTCCAATATTGTCACTTTTCCGCAGGGCACCCGCGATTGCTGACGGAACACATCGATCTGGACAACATTCGACAATATGAAGGATTGATCAAGTGCAGAGGCTTGCCTCCCAGGAACTTGTACCATCCCGTTTTACCTCACCATTGCCAAGGAAAATTGATGTTTCCCTTGTGCCGTACTTGTGCCGAAACGTGTAACCAAGACCGTCCTTGTCAGCACACCCAGGAAGAAAGAGGCTTGAAGGGAACGTGGGTCAGCGTGGAATTGTTTAAAGCTCTGGACCTGGGATACCAACTGTCAGAAGTGTACGTAATTTACCACTTTCCCAAGACAGAACAGTACCAGAAGGGCGTCCAAATTCAGAAAGGCATTTTCGCAGACTACGTGGATGCCTTTTTGAAACTGAAACAAGAAGCCAGTTGCTATCCTTCCTGGTGCCAGGCTCCCGAAGACCTAAAGAAATTCAAAGAAAAATACTGGGAGCAGGAAGGCTTCACCTTAGACCACGTGGAGAAAAACGAAGGAAGGTGATCGTTTGCCAAAGTGATGTTAAATTGCTTGTGGGGCAAAATGGCACAACGACCGTGTTTACCCAAGACGGAGTATTTGTCCGATCCTTGCCGCTACTTCCAGATGATTCACGACAAAACTAAATACATGAAACACGTGGATGTCGTTCGTGAGGACTTGATCTTAGTCAATTACGAAAAAGAACTGGACTTTGTAGAAGCCGACGAATTTGGAAATATCATCATTGCGGCGTACATGACAGCCCATGCTCTTTTAAACTTGTACGAAGTGGTACTCCAATTAGGAGATCGTTTGCTGCATTTTGACACGGAGAGTTACATCTACATCTATCGCCTAGGTCACTGTCATCATGACATCGAAGGAGACCGTTTAGGAACCTGGACGGAGAAGCACCCCAACGAAAAGATTCTAAGTGTTCCTAGTGGCAGTCCTAAAAATTACGGCTGCTAATACTGAGACCCCCAAGGAGAAGAGCACACCAAGTGTAAAGTGAAAGGATTGACTCTGAATTATCGCACCAGTCAAGTTGTAAACTTTGGCGTGCTGAAAGAAGCCTTGCAGTCTGGAGAGGATCGAAATTTTAAAGTGACCACCTATTAAACGCACCAAATCGTCAGTCGTCCCTTGGAAAAAGTCTATCAAATCGTGTATCAGAAGTGAGTACGGCTTCCCAACCACTTCACGTTACCGTACGGACACGCTGATATTGGTCAGCATATAAAAAGGGACAACGTCCAAGACCGATAATTCATTGTGACTACCAAAACCAAGCAACAAAGATGAATGCTAACAAACAGACCACACCATTCAAGTTCGGGGATTCTCAAGTGGAGTGCGATGCAGTGCCTTGCGATTGCAGGGATGCCGTACGCTGTGACCTAATCGATTCAGTACCACATCATGGGAATTTTGCTATGACTACTGCTACCATACCTAGCATGGAAAATGATGGTGTGCGTGTCAAGCCTGACGCATGCAAAAGCGATGACACTCGTTATCGTACACCTGTTCACTTAACTGGTTTTCAATGTCAATGTCATCCTCCACGCTAGACCATTCGTCTACATCCCTACGGATGTCATCCAACCCTGAGTAAGGTCCTGCAGATTTCACCGTACCAACATCGAAATGAACATGTGAAAGAAGAATATTCGTTCCGTGTGCGTTTGCGTGAATAGTGCGACTTTGAAAGTCGACTCCAAACCTTCCAAGGAAAACGGCCAAAATATCTGGAGGACCTACCCCCGAAGAATTAGCCAGAACCGGATTTATCTACTTGGGCGAAGGGGATAAAGTCAAGTGCTTCAGTTGCGGCGTGTCACTTCACCAGTGGGAACAGAAGGATTCCGCTTACCTGGAACATGCTAGATGGTCTCCACACTGTCACTACCTTCCTTTAATGGGACCTTATTAATCTTTGGATGGATATTTTAGAAGAAAACATGAGTGGTTTGCTTGTGGAGTTAAGAGAACGCATTTACCGAGTGTTTGTCAAAATACAAATGAAACACAAATTCAGAATCATTTCTCCATTTTTAAACTATGCTCTTTTCCAAAGTAAAAGAAAGACTGACTATGGGAGGACACTACTTCAGTCACAAATATAAACGAGGCTATTGGCCACGACCCAGTGATTCTTGAATGGATACTTTACAAAAAACATTCGTGGTTTGCCTGTGGAGTTGAGAGAACGCATTTACCGAGAGTTTGTCAAAATACAAGTGAATTGCAATGAGCAATTGGATCCGTTACGTCACCAATGTTGGAAGCACTGGTACCTGAATGCTATAAAAGGACTGATTCATGTGAAAGCGTTCCAGTGGTCAGACATTGTTCAGCTGGACGAGGACCAGAATACTTTGGTTGCTACTCATCCTTCTACTTACAAGGTGGCCATACCACAAAGAATTCCAGAGGAAGAGTTAGAGGATTACCAAAATCTTTAACGCTACCAAATTTTGACTGTAGAGGAAAATTCTGTGCGGGGTGTAGTGTGTGAACTAGTGAGTAAAAATTTGGATTCGCTACGGGAGTACGATTAGCTCTCTGCAAAAAGTACACTCATTACCTCCGACAAAAATGAGGGTATAAAAACTGGTTACCATGCCACGACCGTTAACATTCGTGATACAACAACAATTGCCGTGGAAGGAAATCAATGACCGTATTCAGACTGTGGTGGATTACCGACTATTTTTACGAGCACTGTATTCGACGAATTTGGATCGTCGTATAGTTTGTGTTTTAGTGACTTGCTTTCTGGGATTTCGTTTACCAGCAGATTTCTTGTGGGCTCGGTACGATCTGTACTGTGAGGCACCACCCAAAAACATGAAACGTGTTACCTTTAAATGTACACGAGAGACTCCTTTTGTTAAAAGCCTTGCTTTTTCATCTAGATACTTCTTGACCTCTACGGGAAACAAAGATTCGTCAACCTTTTGGCACTGAAGATGTTTACGACGATGTGTGTGTAGCTTGTGACTTAAGCCCTCACTGGAAGATGAACGTGACTGGAAAAGTTGGGGTTTCGAGGCTTGGAGAAATGAAGTGGAAAATTATGCCCAAGATTCGTGATCCTGACTTCCAACGTTCAGTGAAAAAGTAACTTTTAAACCTGTGCTAGTGCAAGTGCCAGAAGAAGAAACCGTCACGGAGGAAAACCAATCTCTTCAGGACAGGACTGTCATCGACATCCCCGAAAGGTCATTCCGGGAGGACCCCTGTGTGACTGTGCCAAGTGTAGAGACTGTAAGAACATTACAATCTGTCCCTAGGACACCACACCTGAGTCACCAAAAATGTTGTACAGAGACTTGTTTATATTCCACTTTAATAATTTTGATGTGTATTTTATCCATGTACTTACTAATTTGGCTTTCATGTATTTTTGTCTTTCGTGCTTCATTTTAAAAATATTTTTTTGAAATAAACGTGTCCTGAAAAAAGTATTAAAACTCTTGTCTTGTCTGTATTCGTGTCAAAAGTGACATTCCCTGCACTATGTCTACCTTTGCTGTCTCTGCTCCCTCTTCCTCCACTTTCAAAGTCGTCGACGAAAACTTAGATCGTGCTAGTTGGGAGGCCTTGTATCTTCGCCATCCCTTTAACATGTTAATTGCTGGACCGATCGGTTCAGGCAAAACCAAATTTGTCAAACGTTTGATCGATCGACCACCTCAAAGAGTCATGTGGTGTTACAAAAAGTGGCAATCGGCGTACAGCCTTCTGCGGGAAAGTCAAGGCAATTCCATCGTCTTTGTGGAAGGCATTCCTGGTGAAGACGACGGGATCGTGTCTGACCCCAGCCAAACTCATCTGGTCATCTTCGACGACATGTTAGGAGAAGACAAAGAAGAAATTAAACTGTGGTTTATGCGCAAAAGGCATCATCGTAATGCCAGTGTCATTTATATCACCTAAAATTTCTTTCAACAAAGCAAAGCCCATCGCACCATCAGTCTCAATGCACATTAGGTGGTCTTTTTTAAAAGCCCTAGAGATAATTCGTAAGTGCAAGTGTTAGCCAAACAGTTAGGAACTCCTTGGCTGACACATGCGTACGACGATGCCACTCAAACCCCACACGATTATTTACTCGTTGATTTAAAACCCATTACCCCGATTATTTGCGATTTCATACCCATCTGTTTTACCACTGGTACCAAGACGGAGGACCTGTCGTGTACACGTCCTCGTCGACTTAACAACAAGAAAAGTCTACAAAAACCTCGGATACTTTGGGTCTGTCTCACACCTCGTCTCTAGGAGGTGTCGTCATTCGCTCCCTCTTAAAATTGCAAACGACCCAAAGTCCTCCCCAAGAAAAAACACATTCCCCGACGTACCCAGAAGAAAAAGAGCAGCGGTGTCAAGACCAGGTCACTTCCTCAGAAAAAAAGTCCCCAGAAAAGACCCCAAAATACAGCTTCTACCCGCAAGATAGGCACTGCGCAACCTAACAACCCCAAGCCACGATCTGCAGCGACGGTGACCACGTCTCCACTAGCTTCAGGTTCTTCCACTTTTCCGTTGCTGGTGATACTCGCCAAACCCGACTTGACACGCATCTTTCCTAATTTGATGAAAAAATGGAAATCCGCGTCTCCAAGAACTTCTCCTCCAGCGGTGACACCCTCCTCCTCTTTAGCTGTAGTGTCCTCTGCTCACAAAGTACCTGCCCCCAAAATCAATGTCCACGAGAGATCGGGCATGTTACAGAATTTACTGGATTTATCCAAGCCAGAACTGTCCCGATTTAGTTCGTTGCTAACCCCTCTGACATAATGTGATCTTATATATAAACTCTCTTTGTTCGTATTCAGATTAGCGATTCACACTGCATAAATTCTGACATAATGTGATCTTAACAAATAACGGACCTTACAAATACCTGTATTTCGGTAAGATACACGCTATATTTGTACAAATGACCTTAGCTTGAAGTTCATTGCCCTCGCCGCATAGCAATTGAAATTGATTAGAAATTACCACGTGTTCTCTACAGACACATGTGGCCATATATACCAGCATACATTACTACACGTCTTATTTACATTTGACTAGTAAATTCTGTCCAATAATATAAATGTTCAATTACTTATGGTATAATATTCACTAAATCTAGCTACAATAACCAATAACCTGCAAGATCATTTAAGCATTGCGAAATCATATATAAATATAGAATTGTCATTAGCACACGATAGCAGTATCATCCTACACAGGAAATCAATTTATGTAACCATAAAAAATATGACACATCTGCATATTAGGGTTAAGTCATAAATCTCTATGAAATACTGCATATTTGAACATTCTTTGGGTTACATCATAAATCCCTGTGAAAATACTGCACATTGAATATCTGATTACATGCAATCCGTCAATTCTATCAATGAACTAACGGTAAAATTAAGAAATAAACTTGCATACAACTCCAATCAACAGATGCCTATGAACTTGAATAATCGAGACATAGCATGAATCATAAGCATATAAAACACATTTGCATAAAACAAACAAATGAAAATAGAATATTATATTGAAACTAAAATTGCGTACCTTAATGCTGTTCTTTCTTTCTCCCCACACAATCGTGTGTCGAATCTCTATAGCCTGTCTTCCTTTCCAAGACAGCTATCTGACGTTTCTTCGTTAACGAGGGAACACAATTCTATTGTTCCCACGGAGTTTGACCTTTCGTCTTCTCACAAGGCAAGAGTCGAACTGAAGAATTCTGAGCAAGCTGGTATCCTAAATTCTGTTTTCCCAAAGTGTACGCCTTAATTCATTACTGACCAATCGGAAGTAACTGTTCCTAAAATTCTCCCCTAATAATCACATCTTTCATCAGATTTCACCAGCCTAAAATATGCTGCAATTAGCTTTCCTTTGAAGATCAATTATTTGACATAAAGTCCTCTCCCGACTGATACAGGTAACTCTATGTACGCGGTGTCACTATACCATTACGATGACTCGGTCAAATTCTACTGAAGCTTAACGTAGACCCTTTAATGTTTCAGAGATGAAATAAGAGAAATATCAGTGAACTTTCTCAAGACCTTTTGGCTTGAATAAGCTAATTTCAATGCACAATTTATTCACATTAAGTTTCAATACGTCTTCAAAATTCGCCACATCACACAGTGGCCACGCATTCCAGTATAAAAAGACCTGGCTTAAACGATGGGGATCAGTGTTTTTGTGCTCCTGAACTTCCAAAGATGCCCCCTCGAAGAAATGCACACCATAAGTACCATCGTCGTTCTTCTGTTCAAAATGGAAAAGGAAAAAGAAAAGGACAGTTTCGTCATCGGAAATAAAACGATTAGCCAATCATCGACGTCACCCCCTGTAAAGACGCAGTCGTCTAAAGAAACAGAGGAGCAACCAAAGGGGAGGACTGTTTAGCGATTTTGGGGAAAACGTCATCACCTTTTTGAAGAATTGATAGTCCATAAAAAAGATAAAAGGGCGTGTGCCAAGTCATCGACGTCAGTGTATGTTTGGTGTGTGCCCCGGAACCAACAAGCAAACAAAGATATCACCACCACCCCAAGACATCCCTCTTCTACCTCCAAAGGAAAGAAAAGGAAACGACTGCCTCCTCTTTTAGCCAAACATTGGGACGTGTTGTCCGTCCTGTCCAAAGCTTATCCTTCCATACCTTTGTTTAAACATCAGAAAGAATGCTTAGCTAAACATCTACACGTTCTTCGCCAAATGGTCCAAAAGAAAATCCCCATCCGTCAAAAGAAAAAGATGTTGGTGCAACACGAAGGATTTTTACCCCTGTTAGGACCTATTGTCAAAGGAGTAGTGGGACCAATGTTGGGACTCCTGGGAGGTATTTTAAGATAAAAGGAAGATTCTGGAGTTTAAAATCTCAGACGTGACCATTCAAATCCGAAGGAAGGACTAAAACTGACTTTAGTGCCTTGCAAACAATGGATCGAATACCATCGTTGGCAAGAACAACGGACCCCTCATTTACCTCCCAATCCTCATTTGAATGAGATATTCCAGTTACAACACGAATTGCAATCGTTAATGGATCTCAGCGATTTGTCAGAAACGGAAAAATCTTAATAGTAGGTCAACTGTTTGCAACGACTGCAACTCTTTCACCAGAAAGCTTTAGAGGAAACAGCTCTACCAACTCTGAAAGATTTCAAGGTCCTGATGAGAAGTCCATCACCAACACCGCCACCCCCCCCCCCCACCACCACCCCCAGCGGTCAAGACAGACGCAGCCCCACGGATGCGTGAGGAAGAAGAGGCACGAGAAGTCTTTTAAACACCGTCAGCAGCTCAGATTCCTAGTAAGATTTCAGTGTCCTTCTTGACCCCTTCCCCTACACCCCAACGAGAAGAACTCAAAGCTTGGGTTAAAAATATGATGTCCACTCCTCCTTCGACAGAACTCAAAAAGAAAGAAGGGAAACCAGAAGTGAAAAAAGAAAAGAAGACCAAAGCCATCCCATTACCACTACAACCACCACTACCTTCGACTTCTACTCCCGTGGAACATTGGACACGTACAGCCGTTTCCAAACCACCACTTCGCCCCATCCAGAGTATCAGCAGCGAAGAGTGGGTAACCTCCTAAAAAGTGTAGAAGATGTTAGCCAGCATTTACTACGATCCATCCCATCCTGCAGGTTACAGAGGAGTTCAGAAATTGTATCGCGCTGCCAAAACCCGACTAAAAAGTGTCCGTTTACCTCAAGTGCAATGATGGTTACAAGAACAAGCCACGTACACCTTACACAAACCCATTCGACGAAAATTTTCCAGAAGTCGCACCCGATTGGAGGGCATCGACCATCAATGGCACGCCGATTTAGCCGAAGTCTCTTATCTGGCCAACTACAATCATGGCTACAAATATTTGTTTTGTGTCATCGACGTTTGTTCCAAATTTGCCTGGGTCGTTCCATTGACTTCCAAATCGAGCACGGAGTTAGTGCGAGCCCTCAGACTGGTGTTGAAACAAAGTGGTAGTCACCGACAAAGGCAACGAATTTCATAACCAAGCTTTCCAGAAAGAATTAAAGAAACGTGACATTCATTTTTTAACGACATAGAATCCTGAATGTAAGGCAGGCATCGTGGAATGTTTGCAACGCTCCTTGAAAGGATGCATGTGGAAATATTTTACGCACCAACACACTCTCAAGTTCATCGACATCTTACCGCACCTAGTCCAAGCGTACAACCAATCTTACCATTGGAGCATTGGACGTGCCCCCCCCCCTCCAAAGAAGTGACTCCCTACAACGAATGACCGTCTTTGAGCGCCTGTTTGGTACGTCCCCGACTGTCCCCAAGATAGGTGGAGTGTTGGCAGCAGGAGATTGGGTGCGCATTGGCAAAACCAAACGCACTTTCGAGGAAGGTTACTTACGCAACTTGGCCACCGAATTGTTTCGTGTCACTGGACGAGTGCGTGGCCGCTATCCTACCGTCTATAAATTGGAAGACATGAACGGGGAGTGTTAAAAGGAACGTTTTACTTGCCCAAGTTACAACGCCTGACTGAAAAAGAAGACGAAATGTACGACATCGAAAGCATTCTCGAACGAGGAACCCGAAAAGTGGGAAAACGTCGTGTTAAAGAAGTCAAAGTACATTGGAAAGGATATCCTCCCAGTTTTGACTCTTGGATCGACTCTTCGCAAGTCATCGACTATAAAAAGAAGTGACCATCATGCCCTTCAACACAGCCTCAGCTACCACAGTGACCACTCTTTCACCCAGTTCCTCTGTGCAAGATCTACAAAAGCAACCCTTGTGGGTGTGGTGTGGAGAACGTGTGCCTTAAACGCAGATCGTTTTTGTTTCTTCTGCCAAACCTTTGTGCTGTATTGTGTCATCGGTGCTGCCATTGCCAATTTGAGTTTGCAACAAGGAGACAAACAATTGTGGACCATTTTACTCAGCAGTTGCATCTTTTACCTTTTTCCCAATCCTTCCCTGAAATATTCCTCTAACGGTAACAACGGGAGCCTTGCTTCCAACGTCAGTCACCCTCCCATCAGTCACAATAACAACAATCCTCTTTTAGACAATCCTCTGACGTCCAGTGACCCCTTGGACAGCAGAACTCTGGAATTATGAACAACCAATTTTACTTAACGTTACCCAGTGACAGTTCCATGGAGGTGTTTCCACACAACACCTTGTGCTGTTTCACGGCCAAATTACCTCAGGCCATCCAGCTGGATCACGAAGCCCTTTGGGAAGTGACTTTGGTAGAAATGATTCACCCTACACAAATAAAAAAATCATTGAAAATCAAAACACTTTTACGGTGGAAATTCATGACGAGCAAGTGCAACAAAACTTGGATGAACACACAACTGCAGGTGACTTTATGAGATCACAGGACTCTAAAACTAAACGGTCCACATATCGGTTCAAAATTCTCCCAGGCCATTATTTTGGCGGACAACATTTGGTGAACACGATTGCGGAAATGTGTAACCCTCGAGTACCACAAAATAGCTCGTCGCTTGCTGATGAAATTTTCAGAGCACAACGTGTTGGCGTTTACATTTTGTCCTGAATTGTATGACATTTTGTGTGGAGATCCCAAGTTGATCAAGATTAAAAACGAAATACCAGTCATTACCGGCAAATTGGATTTTGCGAAGTATTTCCGATTCCCTGTAGAAATTAATCAAGGACTGAATTTTATCCTTGTGTACTCCGATGTGGTGGAGTACAACGTCGTGGGACACACCTCCGTACCGTTACTTCTTGTCATTTCTTTCAATGTGGATTTCTGCCACAACCGCTGACGAGGAAGGTGGAAACACCTATCACGTTCACCGCGAATTTGTACATCCCCATTATTTGCCCGTCAGTAAATCGTATTTCGACACTGTCAACATTACTATAAAATGAGATATGGGACAAAATATTCCATTCACGAAAGGGAAGGTCACAGTGAAACTCCATTTTCGAAAAAGATTACTCTAACCCTTTGTCAGTCATGTATCCTGTGTACCAAGGAGTCGCTCGACAACGAGGACATGGTTTAGGAGATATGTTAAAATCTGCCTTTCGTTCGCTGGCCCCGTTTTGAAACCGATGGTGACACGAGGATTGCACGCCTTGAAAGATGCGGCTGTGACGCATGGCAAAGAATTTCTCCAAGATATCATCATCTACAAATAAAACCCCAAAGAACCTTTCTTGAGAGCAGGCAAAAATGTCTTGCTTCAAAAAGGCAAAGACATTTTAGGCCGACGAGAAACTCCTATAAATGCCCTGGACGCTGCCGAGTCATGCATTCCTGCTTCTCTAACACCACAGCAAGGACAAGACAGAAAGAGACGACGAAGACACCTCTCCAGAGGACTTCATACCCCCAGAGCTAGAAAGACTACGAAAAGAAGAACCATCCGAGACTTAGACGTTTTTGATTATTAAACAACAGAGAGAAAAAATGATGCCCCGAGAGTCTTGCGCCTGTTCCAAGTCGAAATTGGATCTGTTTGCCATATCACCCACCATGATGACGATGAAACAATCCCAATGGGTAGAATTTGATCCCACCTCCTCTTTGACGGGTTCATCCCCCATCGAGTTTGAAATCGAAGGACAGCCCGAAGATTACATCGATCTGAGTAGCAGTTACTTGTTTCTGAATCTCGAGGTGATCAAAACGGACAACACGAGTCCGCGAGCCGATGCCAGAGTAGCTTCCGTCAACAAGTTCATGCATTCCTTGTTCAGTGAATTGGATTTGTATTTGAATAACAAACTAGTCAGCAGTAGCATGGATTTTTACCCTTACCGAGCATACCCGGAAAATCTCTTGACGTGCGGAAAAGAGGCCATGAACACTCATCTGGATGCTTGTGTGGTATGGAAACCTGTCACAGCAGGTGAGGATAAGTTTAACGACACAGTCCTGAGAGCAGATGCCGATCCTCACAATGTGGGCTTCAACGACCGTCGAAAGAAAATCCTGTAAGGACGTAGTTTAGAACTGAGGGATCGTTTGCATTTGGACATGTTTTTGAAAGACAAGTATTTGCTGAATGGAGTGGATATCCGCCTGAGACTGAATCTCATCAGTACCGCTTTCCATTGGATGGTTCATGCCAACGAGTACACAACCATCATCCAAGAAGCCAGACTTTACGTGCGCTGCGTGGAAGTGTTGCCTAAAGCGGTAAACGACATCAGTCACACGTTGAGCAGATCGACTGCCAGGTATCCGATACGACGCGTGGAAGTGAAAACTTTCATCACTGCCACTGGATTTCGATCCAAGATCGAAGATCATCTATTCCAAGGACAGTCACCCAAACGTTTAATCGTCGGCATCGTGAGCAATGCAGCCCTCAACGTAGCCGTCACTGCCATTCCTTCCGAATTTAAGCACTACAGAGTGTCCAAGATCGAAGTCAGTCGCGATGGCAAGACCTTGTGTACGAGACCCTTCGAACCTAACTTTGCCCAGAAGGATTACTTGAGATCGTACATTTCCCTGTACGAAGCTACCGGACAGCTAGGAACCAACAAGAGCCACGGCATTTCGTACGAAGATTATGCAGGAGGTTACACTTTGTGGGCCTTTGATTTCACTCGAGACCAAGGCAGCGACGAGGGACATTTCCCCCTATAACATCCGGTCAAATGCTTGTGGAACTTCAGTTTGCAGAAGCTCTCGCCTAGAGGGTGAACGTCATCCTGTATGCCGAATTCGACAATACAATATAAATCAACAGTTTAGACTATTAGAAACTATGGAAGACTGTAATCCCTCTTTGAACGGTGGAGACACAATGGAAACGGAATGGGAGGATAATGTGGAAACATAACCCCAAGACAAAGACGAAGAGGACGTGGTGGAGCAGCAGGGAGGGTGAACAGACCATTTTGCTGGAGACCTTATTTACGAAAAATAAAGTTTCCTACAGAGGCTGAAAAAACAAGGTCAATAACCTTAAACTGAAGCCTCTAACCGAGTATATTTTCATACGGTTGAGAACAGACAATAAATCGTCTGGGTTAGCTCATTTTTGTTATTCCATCGTTGACGTATTTTTTTTCAAATTTTTATGCGACTCGTTTACTCGCTGGGTCACTCAATTTTTGTCGTTCACCCTCCCTGCTGCTATAATTAACCAAAGATTTTATCCAGACCTATACGATATCTAGATCTTGGGTCATGTAAATTTATTGTAATAAATCCGAACGGAACAGCTTGTGCTTTTGAAAAGATGCTTTTAAACTTAATCATGTCCATATCCCCTGAACACCAAGTATAATACATATTTTGTAAGGTATAATTATCTACTCCATTAAACACGACTAAAATATTGCAGTTATCTCTGATCACTTTTGGAATTTGTGTATTTCGCTGAGTAACATAAATCACGTCAGTATTTTTATGTCTGCCTCGAGAAAATATTCTAGCTGGATTTGATTGTTTGTCCAGCAGAACGTCATCGTACACCACTAAATTATTAATAAGTCCATCTAGGTCATCTACAGATGGGGCTTCATCAATATCGGTAATAAAGTCAACAACATCATTACCGTCTTCATTCAGCAATTTTGCATTTTCATTAAAATCTTTAAGTACTTCATAACACCGTTGATCATCTACAGATCATGCTACCAAATATAGTTTATCCCACTTGAGCTTTCGCATTATCAGATTAAGCAATAATTGTGTTTTGCCTGATCCAGATGGGTCTATTATAATCATTCTAACAGAATTTGGTAGTGCTGGATGGTGCCTTACTGGTTCTTGTTTTCGTGTCGCTGAGAAGTCAATTATATCCATATAATAAATAATATGAATTTATATTGTGTTCGATGTAGGGCACCTACCCATACCACTGGATTAACAACAATAACAACAAAAAATAAAAGACGTGCAATTACAGGTAAATGTGTAGAATGTGGCACAAAAAAATATAAATTTATTTCATAGACGAAGAACGGTGGAGATATCGCCGCTTCATTAGGGAAATTACCAGGAGCTCCATGGGCTAAATATTCGGGGGAAAAACATCTTCATGGATATAATTATTGTGGTCCTGGAACTCGACTTGATATCCAACTTGATGATCAAGATCAACCAAGACCAGGAGAGTATCCAATAAATAAGATTGATCAAGCGTGTCATGTTCATGATGTTGCGTATAAAATTAAAGATTTACAACAACGGCATCTCGCAGATGTAAAATTAATGCATGCGTTAAATTCGCTAGTTTTCTAGTAAAAACTGCCATGAAAAGTAAAATATTGTTGGGGGCTGGTAATTAATTATATAACTATTATAATGGAATCCATTTATTATAGCCCAAGAGGATATTGGAGGGGCAGAGCAGCGATTAGTAAACTTGCTGAAGCAGCAAAAGTCTCACGTTCTGTTGCT
>JAECUM010048963.1:0-19998 GCA_016617855.1 Megalonaias nervosa
ATATATACAACAATTTATGAATAAACAAAAATTTAACAGTTTTTTTTAATATTTTTATTATGTATAATGCACATTTTTAAAAAAAATAATATATTATACCTTGCTATATTACTGACGAATGTTCAATATTTCACCAGAACTCAAATTATATAATAAAAAATTATGGCGTGCATAATTCTTATAATCATAAAATAAATAAGCATTTTATAAATAATTATTCATAATATATTGAGAATTAATTTTAAAATGCCCTTTCAGTTTTAAAGAATTAGTAAACTTATTTTTATGATATTAGTTTATATTTCACTAGTTAAGTTATTCTGTAAATTAGAATAATATAAAAATAATCTTAACTAATTGTAAACAGGGAACATAATTAAAAAAAAATGTTTGATTAATGAATGTCGTATAGAGTTTTGGAATTTAGACCTTTTGGATATAGCGTATTATGACGGTGAATCCAGTAGGTTTCCTTTAGCAGATGTTCCATCTCAGAATCAGCTTTAACAATAAGTTGAAAGGAGAAATCTTGCTAAATATTGGAACTCTTTTTAAAATATACGGCAACATAAGATGAAAATGATTGATCGATATCATTTTTTATGTCTGATCTATTTTGGTTCATTCATTTAGATATTTGTTGACTGGTTTGTCCAATATATTGGATGCCACATTTTGCATGTGATCAAATAAATAACATTTGATTTTGCACAATTAGTAACACAATGCATATTAAATGTTTCTTTCCTTCTTTCTTATTATTGCTATTGAAAGAAGCATTTTCATTATTAAAAGAACAGTGCGAACATCTAGATCTATTACATTTAGTTGATGATCCCTTTTCATATGATGTTTTTTATAGTTTAGAATTAATTAGGAAATCTTTAAGATTTTTAGCCCTTTTATATGCAAGTATGGGTTTGTTTTCGTGTAGCGATTTAACACTTGCTTTACATGATAAGTTTAAAAAATCCCAATATTTATTGATAATCTTACCTATATTAGAAAAACTTGGATTATATTCAATAACAAAAGGAATGATATCTTCATTTTTATTTTTGATTTTACATTGTAAAGATTCAAGTTGTGTAAGTGAAGACACTTTTTGGAAAGCAGTATTAATGATGTCAATAGTGTAATTTCTATTTAAGAAATGCTGACCTAACTCTGTCAAAGATGATTTAAAAACAGTGTCATCCGAAATAATTCTTCTATATCTTTTTGCTTGACAATATGGTATCCCGTTTATACATGATTTACGATGACATGAAGAATATTCAACATATCAATGCACACCATAATTTATTATTATATAATTTGAGTTCTGATGAAATATTGAACATTCGTCAATAATATATCAAGGAATAATATATTATTTTTTTTAAAATGTGCATTATACGTAATAAAAATATAAAAAAACTGTTTATCTCTATTTATTCATAAATTTTTTATATAGTTATCAACACAGATAAATGTATCTTTAAGATCCAGTTTTATGTATTTTTATGTATTAAAATATCATTTATCTGCACTATATATGCATATTTCCATGTCAATTATTCGCTAAAGAATAAAACAATTAGATTAAAAATGTAAGCTATGACGTCATCTTGTTTATGCCATATTGTTTATATCATTGATCACTTAGAAACAGAATATATTTAATGACATAAGCAATGATATTGAATTCAGTTTGAATTTAGTCTGATGAAGCAATAAAGCGAAACCGGTCACACATTCTATATATTCTCTCTCTCTCTCTCTCTCTCTCTCTCTCTCTCTCTCTCTCTCTCTCTCTCTCTCTCTCTCTCTCTCTCTCCGTACCTATGTCCATCTTTATAATGATCTCCTTGGCCGAAATGAGACTAACGAGGTCATCCAAGGTTATAGCTTCAACTGACCGCGATATATTAGCTGGACCGCTAATTTCTCTGGCTACTGCAATGCCTCCTTGATTTTGTTCATCTTCACCCATTACAACTGTCGTCCTGTTGTCTGATATAGCATATTTTAGCAACAGAATGTTATCATAAAACTTGTTCCTTACAACTCCTTCTTGAAGTCTGAGAAAGGTTGCATCTGTTGGTTCAATAGCTATCACAGTTCGTCCCATTGCCCGTGCAAGTAGACTGAAATACCCAATATTAGCCCCGACATCAATAAAACTTGCCTGAGGAAATAGATTTAGAGCTTTTTGTATTAGTCTTGTCTGTTCCATATCCCAGGTTCCTGTTTGTTGTAGGGAACCTGAAACGAATATATCTTCCTTGACAGAAAAGACACAGACATTAAAGGACGCAATTGTACTTGTCTGAACGCATAGGAAACTCTTACCTTCGCTGGACGGATATTGCTTGTTAATTGTATATATATGCTGCAAATTCTGAGTTAGATTTAATACATCGAAAGGAACAGGGGATTTACTACTGTCATTGTGTTTGATAACGGAGTGCGGTAACATATAAGTATTTGAATTCCGAATGTATGTTATGCTTTGTGCAATTTCATTCTTGACAGATTTTAGTCGATTTGTGTTCCTTGCAGCCATCTCATTTCCCTGTTGTTGCGAAGATTTCCTGATCACATGCAACTGCTGCTCTTGGTTATTACCGTAACTAAAATGCCACCCTCTCAGGTTTTTACTCATTGTTGGTTGGTCTGAAACCTGAGCTCCAATCGAATTTGTTTCTATTGTAGAAAGTTCATAATCGCTGGATTTTCTACGGACGACAACAAAATTCGTAACAGCAGTAGAAGAGTTCTTGACTTTCTTATTAATTGTCTCAGGGGCAATTATCTCCCCTGTGGGATGAGTACTAATCGGTTCCTGATAGAAGCTGGTTTCTAGTGCACCTCTAGGCAATTCCTGCTTGTTGTTTGGAACGTGTTTGCTCGTCACTTTTACTCGATTATATTTTACCGTTGTGAAGTAGAAAGTCAAAGTTGTCAAACACAGTAAGCCTGGATAAATAGACAGAAAACAATAATTTCTCCACTACTATGGAAATTTATCACCATATAAATTTATTTGCGAGGAAACAATCTATTTATGTATCTATATATGTATCTGTCTATGTATCTAACTATCTACTGATCTATGTTTCTCTCTCCGTATATATATATATATATATATATATATATATATATATATATATATATATATATATATATATATATATATATATATATATATATATAGCTTAATTGTTTGTCCGGGATTGAAGGTAGAGCATTTTCAACCTGAATTTTGAACTCTGTGTTTACCAGCGCAGCCTTTAGAAGGATTTGTTAAACAGTTATTAATTCATGTTGGAAATCAGTCATTGATACTTAATGATCAGGGTTTATAGTTGTGTTCAGATATAATTAGAGATGAATTATTTATTGAAATTATTCATTGGAATTACAAAGTGCTCGTTGACTGTTTGGACTAAAACATTACTTTAGGATTATTGAGAACTTATTCAAAGACATTCTGGATTAATTTATTTTGGTACATCAGGTAATGCGAAGTTAGAATGCATACGGAACATTTAATATTTTTCGACTTTTGATAGAACAAATAAGATTTTTTGGAATTTAATGGACAATATTGTGACATTTAAAATTTCACTTCGTGTTCTAAACAAATAATGCATTTGTTGAATTTTACTTACATTGTTGGTTTCATTTCTTTTCTTTTACATAGTTTAATACAATATAATCATAAAAATATCTATCTTTTTCTTAAAAGTGTTTTAATGTTTACCATCAAATAAAATGTGTGGAATTGCAGGCACTCGATTTAATTTGCTAAAAAAGCAGATATTTAAAAAGTCTATATTGTACGTGGCTGTTTGTATCAACTAAAGGACATATATTGCCAGTTATATATTAATATTAGTTTAAAGCAGCTGTATTGTAAGATTATATATATATATATATATATATATATATATATATATATATATATATATATATATATATATATATATATATATATATATATATATATATATATATATATACTCTCTCTATATATTATTTACGACCTGTAGTCATGGGTCTAATAGTTTGTTAGAAACATCGTATTTATTTAAAACGTAAATGTGACTCGTGTAAGCACGATTTTTGCATGACGGTTTTTCGTATCAAGTAAACAGTGAGAAAGAGCTATGTAAATGATTGGCTGATACTTGTTTAGGTTTTCGTAATGTCCAGATGGATTGCGAAATCACACGTGTCTTTCATGCGTGTGTACATGTAATGACGCATTAGATTGTTTTAAATGCTCAGTTACCTGTAAGAAATTTTTAGTCATTGAGATAGTCCTAGTCGTGGTCAGTCATAGCTGAGAGTCACATCATAACATCTTACAGAGTTTCTAATACCTTAAGGAAAAGGTATTTCTGTGCTGGAAAGAGGTGTTTGTTCATTCGTACGTGTTAGGAACAACATGTGTGTTGTTAGTGGTGGTAGCTGTATTTCATCTACTTTCTAAATAATTATTTTCCCTGGAGAACAACACTACTGGCTTTGGACAAAGACATTTGATGAAATTACTTCTAAATCGGAACACAACAATACAAATTGTGCTTTACAGTGAATATTCTGGACATTGTGTTAGCTTTCGTCTGACGTTATCATCCGCCATCTTGGATCGGAACTGAGATTCAGACTGTATCAATTTAGAACTGTTTATTCACAGGACTTGTGTTTTCACAATTTTAGAACATATTTTTGGATCTTCGTAAATCGTAAGTCTTGTTTCACATATTTATCTTTTCTCCGTGTTTTCTAGGGAAATAAATTATTTTTGTTAAAATTTATAAAGCTTGTTGTCTTCACTCTTTCTTTGTGTTACTTTGAACGAGCCGATACGTAACAATATATATATATATATATAGTGAGTTGTGCTAATAGTATTATTTCTGTTACTGCTCTTCTTCAAAGACTACTAGCACCAACACTGTTTTTTCACCCCGCATGCCAGTGCTTGCAAAACCTGCGCGCCAGAAGCATTGTCATATAAGTTAGAAGACTTCATCTTAGATCGGTAAAAACACAAACTTCTATTATCATACTACTATACACATGTAGCATAAACTCCGTTGAAGTGACAAGTGCTACACGAGTATGTCGCGAGTAATGTACGAGTATGAGATGAGTTCTGAAAGTCCGCCTACACGTACAGTCATGACTTGCATCAACGCCCGTGTAGTGAACAAACCGACCACTATTATTTGAATTATATTATCCACACAACAATTTCACACATGTGAGGACTACAATCAGGACAGTATTATCGATTGCGACAATAATTTATGTGGAGTTTCCATTCAGTAAAACTAAATTACTAATTCAAAAATATGATTATTGCTCGCTATCACATAGAAGATAACGTATCGTCTCCTTTGTTCGGCTATATTTATACGTTGACTGTCTCAGAGATTCTTGCCCGAACAATGGAAGTGTACGAGTTGGTGCAATACTCACTGATAGATTATTTGAAGTGATCTGGGCTGATACCGATTAAAGACACATTTTGCATTAGTTTGCAAATTTTATTTGCCTGTGAGTATTTCGACTGCAGGCCTCTTTATTTACAAAGCCCCTCATACACTATTTCAGATTACTATAAATGAAGAGCTCGCTCTACATGGTGCTATGTTGTTACCCAAGTAGACGCGCTAAAGTTCTAACAAACACATTCTAACTTGAGGAATACATCCCATGGGGTTGCGTTATATTGTTGCTAGGAACGACGGCAAACTGAGCCGCACTTCTTGTATCGCGGCTTGGACTAGGTTGAGGTGTTTCTTATATCGCTCAATATTACGTCGAAATGCATCAGTCAACAGTTCCCTTCCACCGCGGGCATGGTTATGGTCAACGATGACATTAGCGAGGTTGCTGCGGGTCTGCGGTGATCCCATTGGAACTGATGCTAAAGTTCGCAATCATTGTCACATTAGAGGAACCGCATACAACACATACATGCGTAGGTATGATGCTCACCTGGTCATGCAAGGTATCGCTACGCAATCAAAGTCGCTAATAAGCGTAATCCCCAATAATTTGGCAAAATGTATTACATTTGGGATGGACGAGGCTCAGTTGATTAATTCGAAGCAGTATCTCAGTTCCAATCTGGATAAACTTTATAGCAAGCTGCAGAGAATGGTACCGATCACTTTATAATCACTCGTTGACACGGTGGTGATGACGATGGGACATTCGGTTTTTTCACAAGCAAGAGTGTATCCCTACGTGTACATTAGCAGATGGGACACATTTGCTGAACCTCATTTACTTCCCACTGAGGTCTTTAATTCATGATTGTCTTGCGGAGGTATTTCCACCAACGACAACTCATATGAAAACAATGTCTGGTCCGTGTTTGGTTGTCAGTATCTTAGCGATTATCATGGTCTATATTTGAGAACCGACGTGCTTCGTCTCGTGGATGTCTTCGAGACGTGTAGTGGAAATGCAGACAATGTCTAGTCCTTGTTTGGTTGTCAAGACCTTGGTTACTAACATGATCTGTAATTGAGAACAAATGTGATTCTGCTCGTGAATGTTTTCGGGATGTTTTGTGATACTGATGTGCTTGAGTGCTAGCTCGACCGCGCACTACAGTTTGTCATCGTGAATGGCTTGGGACGCATTTTAATATAAAACCACGGTTGAGCTGGAACACTGACAATGAGCAGCACATGTTTATGGAAGGAGGAATCCGTGGTGGGATTTCAATGGCGAGCCAGCGTTACTCCATATCAAGCAATCTGCTAGTGAAAGGAAACGGCCCACTGGCCCAAACAATTTCATCAAGGATCTTTTCGCCATCAAGTTTAATGGCTGGGCAGCGATGCAGCGTCATACCTGTCGGTGGGTTTCAATGGATTGATCCTATACACATTGACCTGGAGCAATGCATACAAGAGTATAATTGAAACAGTGATATCGAGTATATTTTTTAAAGTTAACCCAGATTATACAAATCAGCTTCAGAGGCCACAACGTTGATCCTATATTACCGCAAGCGCTATCGGTGCCCGCGAGTGGCTGTGGACGTATTAATGTGAAATCATGGATGATTCCTGACGCAAGTATACGGAATTCACTAAGTCTGTTCCTAAACGGAGAACGTAGAGAACTGCGGAGAGCACGTACATAATTTCTAGTTATATCTGCAATTGGGTGTGCATATATGCAAAGTCCAACGAGTGTCACAGTTTGGATGGATGGATGGCACCTGACATACAACTAAGCAAGAATTTGAGCACAGACACAGCAAATGAGTTAAAGAAATATTCCTTCAAACTTCTGAACTACGCTGTGATTAGAAAACAAGGGAGAACCTACAGAAACGTAACTGCGTTAACCTTATCCGTGATAGTGAACAAAATAATCTTCAAAAGGCTCATTTTGGACTAGGCATTTTGAATCATGTAAGATCTTCGATGGCGGACGCATTGCCGTGAACAGTAAAAAGAAATAGAAACCGAAGCTACTAGGCCTGCTTACTTTGGCCAGTCTGTGTTGGACTTGTCTAACATGCACATGTACGAATTTTACTATAACAAGATCAATCCGGGGTACGGTGACTGCATCGGGATGTTTTAAAGGACACAGATTCGTTGTTGATGCACATCACAAACGTCTCCGGCACCACATGTATTTGGAACAACATCGCGAGTGAGGCGAATTTGTACACTCACTTAAGCTTCTCCGGTAAAGGCAACATCGCATAGGTGTTTTCTCGTTGAACCAAAATGAGTTTGTCCCCGAGTTTGACCTCTCTGGATAACAATCGATGGATTTTCCGGGTGATGTAACTCCTTACGAGTACGGGCACCCATGCCAAATGGAAACATGTTGATTGCCTCGGGAGTTTCAGTCCGGTCCGAGATTGTAAGTACATTTGTTTCTGAGTGGGTCTAACGGCATTGGTTTGGAAATTAGTTCGTAGGTAACGATGACAGCTTATTGCCTAAATGCCTCGATGTGTTTAAAACCAGTGATACACGGATTTTTTGTTATTTAATGCTTCTATGACTGATGGAAGTCGTGTTACCCTCTCGCGAGAGTTCGTTTTACGATTCATCTGTAATTCTTACGAATGCTGATGTCCAAAAACCGTTTAGCAAGTGGACGGTTAAATCGTTACAGTTTGTAAATATTCCCAATACCTTATATTTTCTTAACAAAGCAGCAACGGCTCTGAGAAATGCTTTGCCCTGATATACTTGTAACAGTCATGGCCACGTTAGTGTTGAACGTGAACAAATACTCGTAGGTGACACTTGCTGAATCTTTAAATGTCGAAGGTTCTGTTTCCTATTATCTACTGTCGACATGTACAATGGTTAACGCGTGCTTATATGTGCGTCCGCTCTGACGATGATGTGGTAGAAACACCGATGGAATATAAATAATGTTTTGACTAAGTGGATATGCAGGGAGATTATTATGTTTAAATAATCGACTGGAGGTCTGGTCCTTTGTATCATAGAATTCTTGAATCTGTCAATGGTGGAAACGTTGTTGAATGCAACGCAATGATTGTAGAATTTATGCAAGAAATAGATAGGTAAAGACTTAGAACACGACATGCGTTGCATCTATACAACAAAGACGTGTATCACCCCAACAAAGACCTTCTGCACCCACAACGGAACAACAACCTGCGCCCCGACATCAATTACCTCCTCTTACATGGGAACAAAAAGACTAGTTCGAAAATGATGGACGTAGGTGACAACATGCATCAATATTTATGAAAGAATCAAAAGAATGAGAAGGCTTTGGCAGACTATACCACCCTCACGACTTTGCGGATCGGTTGGAAATATTTGAGGGGTTGGTTTGCGCGGATACCAACGCAGAAATGAAGCATCAAAGGTTTTCTCACAAACGACATAATGGATAGGTACGTTTGGCGCGTTGATGCCTAAAACTACTGTAGACAGCGACGATGTATATAATGAACAAAATTCGTACACTGATAATGAATTCTGAAGAGATTATTCTCGAAATCTGGCTGCCATGCAGCATCTCGATCAAACACAATCCAGAGATTTAACTCGATGATTACGACCTCATCAACAAAAGCAGAATGTTATATGACATTTTTACACCAAAAACACATTGTTGCGTGTTAATCGAATTTGGCCTAACATTTGAGCGCGACCTTTTGGGGTCTTCAACTCTAAAATCTCGTTCGTGATCTTGGCAGAGGGCGATCGGTAAGGTACCTGGAATATGTTTGTGTTTCCGCGAGTGAATGCCAGATTGAATCAATAAATAATAAGATCCGAAAGATAATTATTGGACTCGCCAGATGCAGCGACTATTAAGCGAAACCTGCTGGCCTGTCGATGATATTTTAAGTATTCATCTGGTTCTGCTCATCATAAACATTATATTATTGGGCCAATCTGATTAAATTCAGATCTACACTTTCATACGTCTTGATCTGACAGCGACCGCTTAGGGGTCATGTTCTGGTGACATGTTATTACCATAATCGCTCAGTTTATCAGCCAATCAGATGAAGTCTCATATCTTCGCGTTTGGCGGACTGAGCAGTATAGCTGAAGATCATCAGTGTGTGCATATCTATCTGAATCACTTTAAATTTCTAAAAGCTGCATTTTCATTGGCTTACTCAAAGGTCACCAGAACATGCCCCCACAGCGGTCGCTGTCAGATCTTCACCCAAGACAGTGAAGATCTCATTTTAATCAGATTGCTATTAGGCGATCTTAGGATCATGTAAACAACTTTGCCACTGATGTAGCCTTAGTCCTAAGCGCAAAAACCAAATTGCAACCTTGGATTACTACAGCGTTTGCTTTTCTTCTCATTCATATATTTGGGTTTTTTCAGAGATGTTCGAAGTTTGTTTTTGGGACCAAACACACAGTCATTATGTAATTTTGGCGGAAAAGGAAGCGCTGCTCCTGGTAAAGCTGAGTTGTCAACATTAACATTGCGGATGCCTGCGCTAATGCCTTCACTGACCATATAATCACATGTGTTGTCGTTCTGAGTTCTGAAACCGCGCTAGTGGTATCGTTTCTAACACTCACCACAGCCGCTAAATCAGACACTACTACTCAGATGCATTTTACATGGCAAATAAGAGTATCCAACACGGCATCAGCGTACCAAAACACGTGATTGTGTTGTGTCAAGATTCAAATCAGGCTAATAATCAAAGCCCTAGTGTAATGATATTTGATGGGCTACGAGTGTCCGATTTTTCACGAAGTTTTATTTAAGCTGGCAGACTGTCAAGTAGCACGAGTACATCACAAGGTATGGTCGTAAATACACAGCATTGAAACATTGACACAAGCAGGCAAATTCCTTTTTCCTTTACGCTCAGATCAATTGGCTAGCAAGATGCATAACAGACAAAAGCACAATATTTATTCTGGACCGTTTATGTTCTTCTGTGTTTTGTGATTATTCGCGCAGAACATATCAACAGTAGCAGAACTTTTGCTCCCAATTGTTACGATTCTATAACCACAAACTAAGTAACAGAAGAAAAACAAAACCAACATGTTTTGTAAAACTTAACAATTTAATTATCAAAATTATACATGAAATTGTGAGACGAACATATAGTATCACGAAGTGAATCCAAAAAAATCCTGAAAGTCCAAAAGAATGAAACGTTCCATATAAATTTCAGAACCGGAATGTACATTTTGTTTCCATTGAATGATCCAAACATACGTCTTTCCTTTCAATAATATCTAAATGTAACATAAACATTGTTTCTTGTTGTTAAAAAAAGAGCACAAGAAATAAGAATGACTCCAAAATAGGCATAAATCTGATTGTCCAAATTCCCTCCTTATGTATACATTCAAGAATCTATTACGACCATATGTCGCAATATACCCCACGTGAGATATCTTCTTACTAAATCCACTATTTCAGAATACCTACTCATGTGACCTATCTCATCCAGAAGGAATTAACTTAATTCTTAATAACTGGTGCACTTCCAAGTATGGCTTTTAACTTATTGAACACCTCTTGATGTATGTTAGACCAATAAAATTTGGTCCTCTTACTCAATAGGGACTCGGCGATTATGGAAACATTTGAACGAAATTTCCGATAATATCCAGCCATACCCAAAATCTCATCAGTTCCTTTTACAGATAAGCACAGGAAATTTTCAAAGATAACTTTAACAATAGCTACTACAGGCTCGACTTGACCATGTCATACAATATGTCCGAACAATGTGACAAAAACTCGTCAAAACTCTGTTACTTAAATGAATTATCCGATTTGCCTTAGTCAATCGAACGAAGAATTTCCGAATAGTTTCCAAGTGATCTTTCCAGTAATCGCTGTATATAATGGCGTCTTCGATATACTCTACACGGCCATTTATACCAGATGTCAACATGTTCATTAAGCGTTGGAGTGTTGAGGGAGAATTGTTCATACCAAATGGCATCACCTTGTATTGGTAGAATCCGTATGGATTTGCAAAGGCCGAACTTCCTTTTGCTCTTTCGGTAAGTGGAATCTGCCAGAATCCGTTTCATAAGTCAAACTGGATGACATTGTTTGCATTTCCAATTATATCAATACAGTCACAAATTCTTGGTATTGGAAATGAGTCTCTTCTGGTGACCCTGTTCATATTTCTATAGTCAGTGCACATACTGAACGAATTATATGGCTTAGGCACAAGAATAAAAGGCGAACTCCAGTTTCTTTTGCTTGGTTCAGTAAGGTCATTCTCCAACAAATATTCGATTTCCTTTTTTAAATATTCCTGCTTCAAAGGAATCACCCTGTAAGGGTGCTGTTTCACAGGCTTAGAATCTGAAATTTCAACATCATGGTAGATCTTGTTTGTTCGGGTTGAAAACATCTGGGGTCAAGTGCTTATATTCAAATTTTAACTCCTTTATCTCATGCTTTTCTAATGGCTGTAGATATGAAAGTTTCTTGTCCAGATTCTTTAGTATTTCAGAATTTTGAAGACTGGTTGAACCAAAGTCACTACAATCCGGTTGTACGTCATCATTTAAATCGTCACTGAGTGGGTCAGGAACAACTAAATTTATTTAATGATTTACAGAGCTAATTCGATCGACATACCCCTTTAACATATTTGTGTGACAGATTTGTTTCTGTTTCACCCACCCAGGAGTGTTGATGATATAATTTGATGTATTTACTTTCTTTTTAACTATATAGGGACCATTTTGAAGTATGGGCAAAAGAGACCCTTAACTTCATCACCAGGCTGAAATTTTTTCTTTTGTAGTTTTATTATACGGTACTTTTGATATTTCATTGGTTATGCTGAAGATTATTTCTTGCCATCTCACAAGCGTTGGCAAGTTTGTTTTTTTTTTTTAATCGGAGAAAAAAGCAAGTAAATTAATCTCTGGCTCATCCACTGAAAGATATTTATCTTTCAGCAACTTCAATGGTCCACAAACAATGTGTCCAAAACGTTCAAAAGGAAAAATTCCTAGGGACTGTTGAAATGACTCCCTAAACAGCAAACAACAGTAAACGAACACCTTCTTCCCAATATTTTCTGGTATAAATGCAATATGACCTTATATTCTCTAAAGTCTGAGTCTGTAAAACGTTATCTGGCTTTCAGTGTGATACGCAGTGGACTGAAACTGTTGAATACGTAATTCATATAAAAGTGGTTGGAAGACCCTTGACATGAAATTAGAACCTTGATCAGATAGGACTGATTTGGGAAAGAACTTATCAACTTTGACAATAGTATTAGTCTTAAAATTTTGTAAAGGAATTCCATCTGGTAACCTTGTCGACACACATTGTGAACAATATGTACTGGTTGTCTGACTTGACCTTAAGTAAGGGACCGACACAGCCACCCTTTATTGTGCTTAATGGTTCGTCAAGCGCAAGAACAGATCGTAAATGAGGCTAATATATATTCTTGTTGTGGTTTCCTAACATTTGACAACTGCGACAGGATCAACAATATCTACAAACATCACTTTTCATTTTCGGCCAATAAAAATGTTAGATCTTTTGATAGGTTGTACTGATTGATAAAAAACTAACCAAGGGAGGTCCAAGTTCTAGACTAAAAACTTCTCTATTCGAATTAGGAACAACAGTTTGATAACTTACAGACCACTAGTTACCTGCGAGTACCTGAGATGGGCTCCTTTTTCTCATAAGCACCCACGTTTTAACAAAATAACAAGTTGATACCTCTACAGAATAAGCTTCGCTAATAGCCCTCTGAAACAAACTGGAGATCTCAGGATTTTGTTTCTGTTCGACGACAAGTGATTGTCATTTGTCACCCTGATTAGAATAATAGATTGATAGTAAAAACAGGAATACAGTGATCAATACCTTAAGATTGATCAGCAAGAGGAACACAAATGACCTCATCAAACGCCTGTTCAATACATGTGTCAGTCAAAGGAATAATTTCCTGATCAACATCATTCGCAAGGATTATTTTTGTCATAGTTCTAGTAACTGCACAAGCAGGGTATAAATCATGGATTTCATTCACAATAGGATCACATCTTTTTATCCAAATGAAGCTTCTTAGTTACAAGTAGATTAACCACAAACATATCTCCAGTTAAGTCATTGCCTAATAATAAATGAACAAACAGAATGGGCAAAGATTTCACAGCGTCGATAGTCACTGGTCACGAAACTAAGTTTGATGTTAAATTAACATTATGGAGTGAAAGTTGAATGAAACCGGATTCTACTCTCTGAACGTGAATACATTCAGAGCAAACAACCGTCTCAGATAAAGGCAAGGTAGCTGATAAGAAAGACTCCGAGAAGCCCCTGTATCCCTTAATATTTTAATAGGGATAGGATTGGTCGAATCACCAATAAGTGATATAGTATCTTTTGACATGGATGGTTCATAAATCTCCATAATAGAATCAGACTGGGGCTTATTTGAGCCAACACATGTATTGTTTCCTATACAAGACCATGACCTCTTGGAATCAACAGCCTAAGGAAAGCTCTGTCTTTATTGTGTTGCTTATTTCAAAACCTAAAACAATCAGAACTACTGTGCTCTATTTTCGTGCAATAAGTGCATTTAGGAAGACATAAGAATTTCTAATCAGTCTCATCAGACATTCTATTCATAAAAGTTGTACAGATTGAAATTTGAGTAGTATAAGTAGTTGATGATCCTCTCTGAGACCCCCCTGTCCCCCAAAACGTTGTATGTTAACATTTTTGTCAGCAGTCCTTTTTAGCTCAAAATAATGACTTTTACATGATAACACATTTTCTGACAAAAATATGTTTTGGAGGCAGGGAGGGTCTCTGAGATAGGATACATCAACTACTTATACTACTATAACAGTCTTTCATGCTTATTAGTCAAAATGTTATATTAAACAAATGAAATATATATAATGTCTTATTATAATCCAATCAGACATGTTGGATTTGATCTAACAAATAGATTTTGTAAAAGATTTAATTCGATCAAAGCAGCGTCAGCATATACTGGTATAAAACCTAAAATAATAAGCGATTGCATTAAAAAAGTAGGCTATCATATATCGCCGAAATATGGGCCAGTATGGTTATTCGCGACTGAAAATGATATGAGAATAGCGGGTTGGGCAGATGATGTGATGACATTTATCGATAACATGGTTGATATATTATTTGATAAGCTATAAAATTATAAAAAATATATTTTTACAAAACATATATACATATATACAACTCCATATGAACTCCCAGCTTGTCATATAACATGCTAGCAAGTTCAGGAGCATTCTGAATTAATCCCCATGTGATTCCCTAAGGTGTCAAACAACATCTTAGTAGGACCAGAGGTCACATATAAACTGATTGATGAACAATGATTATATATTTTTATGGTCATGATGTTGATTTTTGCGGACGGCACATTTTGACCTTTGTGAACTCCCAGGTTGCCTTTTGACATCCGAGCAAGTTCAGAGGTCACATTTATGATTATATACAATGAAGATAATGGTTATATACAATGAAGGTGATTATGATATATACAATGAAGATAGTGGTTATATACAATGAAGGTAATTAAGATATGTACAATGATGATGATGGCCTTTTCTCTATTTGTGAATATATAAACTAGCACACCCACCCCCAAATATCAAATCCGTAGGGGTGCAAAACTGACACCTACTACGTGTTGACACGTGGGTAGGTATACTAATTTCTATTCACAAATAGACCGGGGCTGGCCAAGGCCCCCAATAGATTATAAATCTTGGCCTAAAATCGCCCCGCAGACAATTTGCCTTTCTCGGGTTTCGAACCATGAGCGCCAGGACGAGAGTTTCTACGCGCTAGCAATGAGCTATCGAACACATTACATAAATATATTGAATTAGTTAATATATACTTAACAAAAACAGCATTACATTTTCTGATTATGAAAACACGTAATTTTGCATTATATTTTCTGTTTTAAAAACGATATATTATAAATAATAAGAGAATACATGAATTTTTGATTTCACATTACACATAAAAGCGAAATTTAATGCTAGCAGTATAGGACTTTACAATGACACTCGCTCACAAAGTCGAGGCTAAACTAAGTGACAAAAAAGATAAAAATATCTATTTTGAAAACATTATTATAAATAAAATCTAGAAATATATGATTTTATTTTGTATATAAAACGGATTTCCCACTGCTGGCTAAAACATGAACTGAATTTCTTGGCCAGGCGTAATTATAGTTGTTACAGCAGACAAAATGGACTGTTTCTATGGCGACTGAGCGAACTGCATAGAAGAAATCAATAATTCCTATGGAAAGTGAATACTATATATGCGTTCTTGCAAGTGGAAGTAAACAAAAGACAAAAAGATACAAATGTGAAATAGCAGATCATAGATTATCTTGTTTGTTTTACTAACTACTTAATAACAAAAACTGCACAGACTAAAATATGCCCTCGCAACCAGATTTGGGCATTTCATCGGTCATATACGGTTGGACTTAAGGAAATATACAGTATATTATTTACGTAAAGGGCATTTCTAATACTTTAGCAAATACAAGGATTTGTAAGTCTTATATATACTATCAGATTTACATTTCATTAAGAAACAATAAACAACTCGATCTTAAATCTGATTAATCAAATTAGGAACAGAAACAGCATTTTTAGCTATAACTTATATTTTACGTTCGACAACTCGCGAATGATTTTAAACTAAACCCTAACGTTATTATCTCCCTTTTTGAAAACATGAGCATATACAGAAAAAGCTATATTTCTGTTCCTATCATTAATGTGTTCACACTCGCCATTATGTATAACATGTTATCTTGATTATACAGAAAAAATTTAATCATACCAGATACCTTACGGCGACTTTCAAATAGATCTTCCATTGCTAATTTGCTAAGAATATATTTGCTACCTTTTGCAAAAACCTTTGATCTGTCCAGGTCGATATTAATTTTTGTGTACTGACCTTGGCTTATTGGATTATGTAAATTTTCATATTTTTGTGCAAGCTCGTTTCGCAGATTTTCGAGATACGGAAAATACTCGCCATCGTCTGTTCTAATAAGAGAAAGTTTTATTCTATCAAATTTACTCAAACAAATACCTGAAACTTAATCATTAAATTCAAATGATAATTGTTGGTTATTAACCATTATTTTTTTTATTTTGCTATTAACTCCATCGGCTAATGTTAAATTTTCAAACATTATTTCTGATGCTTAGACAATATTACTTAAATAATGTCCAAGTGCGAGCGTATTAATTCCGTCTTTGCAATACCTTTTATCATCGAAATTACTTAGTCCACGTTTTATAATTGTATTCGTTTCAAGCTTATGATAATTAGTCCTAATTACATAGGTTTTAATAAAACTGACGCTATTGTTAAGAGCCGCTTTGAAATAATCAAAATGCATCATCTTTTTCACATATCCGCGAGGGATACCTTTAGCTTTCTTGGTCAGTTTATTGTCATCTAATATGACAGCATACATTTTGCTTCTTAGTCCAACAAACTCTCTTACCGGTACAAACATAAAATCATCTTTCATTTTTCCAATAACTTTCTTGTTAGAATTATCATGAAATTCACTACAAGTTGGATAATCTGATAAATCGAACAAATCTTTATTATCGTAAATATCCTGATAGACATTATCACATTTTATATTATATACTAGAGAGTCAGTATCAGTAAATAGCAACTCCGAATCTGGCCACATTGTTTTGGTAAAATTATAATGAAAATCGTACATCAGCCACTTTGATATATCAAGTACAGCTGCACCAACATAGATTGGCTTATTTAACTTTAAATTTGTCTTTCGTCGTTGTATTGCGGCAAGATTTTCATTAAATATTTTCATACTAACAAAACCATCGTCGCTAACTAATTTATTCCTGCGATTGATATCATTAACAATTTCAATCGAAACTCTTCTGCGTATATTTTCCATAGTCTTACCAAACAGTGAGTTGTTCATTAACTTGAAAAAGTTTTTCTCAAATTCGGTTTTAACCACGGCACGACGTTTCGTATTTAGGTCAATATAATCCGCCATCCACCGCGACTGATTAAACTTTAACACGCGATGGACTTTTCTCAGAATTAGTCCAGCATCTACTGCTTGCTTTAGATTTTTGTAATGCATGACGTAATTTCTTTTATCTAACAAATTTGGAACTAGCTTGTTAACGATTGAACTTTTTGCCGTTGTCATTGCTCGTTGTTCAGGCGATAATAAACTGTAATCAATCGTCATCGACTCTGCGCAAAACGGATAGTCGTTATGTAGATCATGTAACGAAATGGGGTAGTCTAGATCAACTTCAACAAAGTATGAAATATCTTTCGGAAGATTTTTTTCAGTTTCTTTAAGAAATTTGTTTGAAGTTATCCAATGAAACCCACCGCAAGGCATTGGCTGTGACATGGCCCACCCGTACAAATTCACACAATCTAAATAAATAATGTAACTCGACGGATGATTTTTATCATAGCTTTTCAAATATTTATTATTAGCCGCTGCATATTTTTTGTTATAACGCTAATTCCGCCTCTGATGCCTTTTTCAATAAAGTTAAACATATCGACATCTGTTAAGAGATCTAATTCTATTTTGCTAGTTTTTAGTAGAGCGTCCCAAGACAGCCCCGGAGCAGAATAATACCAACAGGGTCTAATCCGTAATTTGCATGACTAACCTGACGAAAATTCTCGAAAATATCTGCTAGCAATAATACATCCGTTTTCAGATATAAATCGTGATAATCGCCAAACGTTTTACAGGCAAATTTATTCCACATATCTTGTGCATATTTATACTCGTCGTCGCTGATGTTTTCATTCTTGAGCTGCGAGTAAAATTTATCATTGTCAGGTAGAGAAGTTTCATTAAATCTGCTCCAATCGTCGAGATATTCGTAAGGAAAGATACCTTTTTTTGTCAGATTGACATAGTTTTCACCGAAGCAGCTTCGCAGATTATTGAAATTACTGCAGCCTTTAACGAGCTCGTCTAATGATGCTGCCATAAATTGCATGCTGTCGATAAAGCGTAATTTGCCGAGGGTCACCGACATATACTTTTCAAAATTATTTGGAATACATTTTATCACGTCATTCAAATTTAGTTTAGCTTTAATGTTTTCATCACCAAAAGCTTCTACAATGATATGACTGTCATAGCCACGAAAGTTATGTAAAACTACGGGAATAAAATCCGGAGCATGAAATTTCAAATTGCAACTGTTATGAGCTGCTCCGCGATATTGGCCGGTCAAATGACAGTGATCTCGCACCTTGGAGTCCCCCAGCAACTGTTCGCAAATATGACAATTAACTGCCTCATCAAAGCCGAGTTGTTGTTTAGACGTTATTCTGATCGGAGCTGTTCTAAGTAATCTGTTAGAAATTGTATTAACTTCGTCTATTAAATTTTTTAGTAACCACACGGCAGGGTTTTCACCTCTATATAACCTTATCGGAGATGAAAATTTATCGCTGGCGCAACAAACTACTTTATAAGCTACCCCGCAGGGAATATGCTGTTGTATTTTTCTGGTACTTGATTTGTTCGGATTATTTTCAGCTCCAGCCACGGGAACGAGTAGACACTCGAAATCGGCGTAAATAACAAAAGGAATATTTAGTTTACGATTGTAATTTTAAAATTTCAATATTTTTTCTTTTTCGCTAGGCATAGTTATTTTTTGAACGTTGACGCAGTATTTGAGATGCTCTTGCAGTCTTTCATTGTTAGTAAAGCCGTGCAGACATTTATAACAGAAATATTTCTTGTTTTTGTTTTTACTGTACTGTCCGCCAACTAATCCGTTAAAGCTTTTTATCCAACAGTAATGTCCTTGAAAAAATAATAAATTTATTGTCTTTTGCGAAGCATTTTCTGAGATATATCTAGGGCAAACGTTTTCTCGTTCGTCTAGTCCGAAAACATTTACTGAGATACCGTTTTGTTTTTCGAACTTTGGTATATGATTTTCTGCTACTGGAAAGTTGATGCCATCAAAATTGAGTTCGTCTTTGTGCGGAAAATACTTGTTGACGCGTTCGGAATTTTGATCTTTGGGAAACATTGCGGAAAGAACAGACCACTGGAAACATTTGTCGTCATTGTTTTTGACATTTATACAACACTTTTTGTTTTTAATTTTTTGAGGAAGATCGACGTACAAATTACCTCAAAGTATGTTATATTTTGCTGTATGAAATAAAACTGCTTTTATCATTTCAAATTTCCAACCTGACCCTGACGAAGTAAATTCTTCTAGTTTTTTGTTTATTTCTTGATGTATTTCATCGGCGACTATGGCAATGTTTGTTCCAGTTAATATCTTCCTCGATTTAGCTGTTAAATAGGGCTCCGAGATTTCGCTGTCAAAACTTTTTGTTTCAAAAATTACGTCAAGTATATTTTCAACTGCGTGTAACTTTGATAAA
>JAECUM010048974.1:0-34221 GCA_016617855.1 Megalonaias nervosa
CATTAGGGCTAGCAGCTGCATCTGGGGCAGTATCAGGGGCAACTAAAAAAACAATATCTGACGATGGTATCAAACAAATCTATCGCCAGTGACTTCGTCACTGTAGTTTCATGTAGCAATTAAAAATAAAATGCCAGCCAAAAATCGTTAGCCACCAAAAAAAAAAAACAAAAAAAAAAAAAATAAATAAATAAATAAAAAAAACAAAACAACAAAACGTCCTCGAGCTCGGACGACAAAACAAGGAGGAATTATTCCTTTCGCTCCGCTTCTAGCGGGATTAGCAGGCAGTTTAATTCCAAACCTGCTAGCGATAGGACGTGGAATGACATTACCAGGAACCAGACGCCGTTGACGAAATCACCGCCGTTGAGTAATTTTGATATACTCGAATAATTGGATGACGTTGTCGGATTTCGTGGAGTATATTCTAAAGACGAATTAAATAATGTACCAGCAGGTGGTTCGCGTGTAGTTAATATACAAAATTTCAATGATGGGTCCGGAACTCACTGGGATGCTATTTACGACAATAATTATTTTGATTCGTTCGGACGTCCTCCGAGTGATCTCATAAATAAATATATTTTTAAAAAATTTATTATAAATCTGAAAAATATTTTATAAATCTGGAAAATATTATTATGAATCTGAAAAAAATCTGAAAAAATATCATTATAAATCTGAAAAAATCTGAAAAATTTGTCAGTTATAAAATATATAATGAGATGCGAGTGCGATTGTGATAGAGATCTCTGTCTGGAGCAAAATAAAATTGTTACATACTGTCAACAATGCAACAACAGAGAAATGATTGGAACAGGTATAGATATGCATAAATTAATTGGCAAATTGCCGAAACCAAAAGGAGCTAGGACATTACCAGGCCATAAATATACTGGACCATACAATCCGCTGGACATACAGTTGGGTGAAAACGATAATCCATTACCAGGACAAGAGCCTTACAATCAAGTTTATGCAATAGCAATGCGTCATGATATCTGCTACCGTGATTACGAACAGGACAAGGCTGGCTGCGATAAAATAATGCTAGACGAACTTCGTGATATGAAACTTGTAAATATGTGAGAGCGTGTTGACCGAAAGCTGGTGCAGGGTGTTATTGGAGGAAAATATAAACTCGAGCTTGGAAAGCCTCGTCTCGGTAAAAAAGAATTATATGATGATCTTGCATCAGAGCTACGCAAACCTAGAAAAAAAAAAAAACCGTTTCTGCGACGTAGCGTCGTCGCAAATGCCGTTGATGATATCGGGGCGATAGATTTAGTAAATGTGTCAAATCTTGGTTAGTTTAACGTTGGCTCTGACTGAGCTCCAAAGAAATATCTTTTCAATGTCATAGATGTTTTTAACAAATATGCATTTAGTGTACCGGTTTCAGATAAGACAGAAACATCGATAACTGATGCGCTAACGCAGGTGATAACAAGTACAGAAATTTAAACAGAATCTGGACATCATGGGGCAGAATGTTTTAATAAAAATTTTGAGCAGTTTTTGGAACAAAATAACATCAAAAAATATGTTATAGGAAATGAAGGTAAAAGCGTTGTCGTCGAGCGATTTAATCGCACACTAAACGAAAAAAATCAGCAAATATTTGACAGCTAAAGAGACAAATAAATATATTGACAATTTACAGCAAATTGTTGGTGAATATAATAACACGAAACATAGATCAATAAAAATGTCGCCAAACGATGCAATTAAAAATCCGATATTAGCAAACGAAAACATGTGTCGCAGACATAAATTTAAAGTTGGTGATCGAGTTAGAATTTCTCTGACGAAAAAGATATTCGAGAAGGGATTTACTCCAAACCGGAGCGAAGAAGTGTTTGTTGTTGATAAAGTACTTTTAACAATACCAGTGACGCATGCGTTAAAAGATTTATTAGTTGAACCTATAACTGGTAATTTTTATGAACAAGAACGTCAGAAAACAGAACAAGATATATTCGTTATTGAAAAAGTTATTAGGGAGCGCGGCAACAAAAGTTTAGTTAAATGGCGCGGATATAGCGGTACATTTAACGGCTGGGTACCAACTCGGTCGATCTCGTCGACTGCTACAAAATAATGTTATTATAAATTTGTTCGTACTTCACAAGTACATATTTACGTCTGACCGGCCGAAACAAAGAAATTAAATGTAATTTTCTTGCATTATCGACTGGCATCAAATTGAATAGTTTAGTAAAAATAAAATCATATTTTATATTTCTTTGCTGGCCAGTTATTTTTATGTTAAGAAAAGGTTTTGTAAGTTGCCAAAATATTTGTTGCTCTGCAACAGTAAAATTAAATTTTATTATTTTTTTAGCGATATGATACTTAACATTATATTGTCCAGTTGTCGGTCTGCTGTAATTTCTTTTGTCAACAACATCAACTACTTCATCTTCATCGTCGTTGTTATCAAATAAAATACCATCATCGTTATAGCCAGATATTACGTCAGGGATGAAACTTATCGATTTCGATTTTGTCGCTGGCGATTGTATCACTTGCATATATATCAGCAAGTCTCTTAATTAAGTCCGTATTATAATATATTTTTATCTAATTTATAACAATAAAATTACAACAGAAACAAAATCTCCTGATGTAAAATATCATCGGAAAGTTAATATATGAAATTACAAGGAAATAGCTGAGGCAGTTAGAAAATGTCTGTCAGGTTATAGTGCTTATTCTGTTGACGTTATTGTAACGCAAGGTGATTGTTGACGTTGACGTTGCTGATTTAGTTTTGCCGTCAGCGACATCTTTTACTGATTTGCTGCCAATTTTAAGATATTTGCGGCAGTTGTTATTGACTTAAATTTCATTTTTTTCCCCAGTTTCAAGATTTATTGAAATAATTGGCCTTATGAGATTTTTAAAATTGGAACCATCAGAACCAGCTCCTCTTTTAGTGTTTTCTTGAGATGTAACTAAGTCTAGATTTTCTATGCGATTGTCGGATTTAATGCCATTTTTATGATCAATAACCATTTTATTTTAATAGCGCCATGAAAAGTTTCATAAATAAAACGATGTGACGTATAATTAACAAAATCTGTTTTAGTTCTACGAACTAATATACGTAAATAACCAGTATTATACAAATTTTCAACAACTTTTTTTTTTGCTTTATTATGTCGAATAATCCCGCGATCACTAGCTTCATGCAAATCAAATACTGGATGACTTTGAAATTCGTTTTGCAGTGCTAAATTTTCTATATTGTCATCATTAATCGAATTGTTTACTCTATAAACTCGCTGTCGATCTGGAATGTGTCCATAAAACAAAGTGTAAATGAAATCTTTTCTAAACATTTCAACACGTTCTGCATTATCACCTTTTACGCTGATCTTATAACCAGCTGGTGTTGGTTTACCAAACGGTTGTCCGTACTTGACATGTATCACTGAACCTAACATATTTGCTGCATATCAGTTGTACTTGGGGTGCATGTGATATTCTTCCTGTTCCTCTGCTGTCAATCTAATGTATATCAGAATTTGTCATTATATTATATAGCATTTTTTATATCTCTAATTGAAAAATACATAACAAAAATCAATTAAATATAAAATATACTATATATAATACAATGTTAAAATTGCGAGATATCACCAAAAAGAGCCTTACCAAAGCAGAAAAAAAATTATATGCATTTTCTGGCTACGATAACAGTTACAAATCTGATAATCAAAATGTTTTAGCAAATTTTAACTCCACAAATTTATTTCATCTTTTACAACCGGTTGTAGCGCAAAAACTTGCAGCTCATGAAAGTATCAAGCAAATAGTACAGTATCATGTAATTTTATCAAATTTACATGCAAACGAAAAAGATATAATTGACATAATTTTTCAAAATACAAATTTCGACAGCGAAATTTCCAAACCGTATCTAACAGCTAAATCACGAAAAATATTTGCTGGAACAAACATTTCCTCGGTTGCTGATGAAATACACCAAGAAATAAATAAAAAAATTGGAGGAATTTACCACATCAGTATCAGGTTGGAAATTTGAAATGATAAAAGAAGTTTTATTTCACACAGCAAGATATAACGTACTTCGCGGTAGTTCTTACGTTTTCGTTGGGCAATTTTATCTGCGAGACATCCTCAAAGTTTTAACTGTGATCGAGCTGAAAAATATTTGCCGTACAAAGACGAATTGGATTTTGACGAAATAACTTTTCCAGTGGCAGAGAATCAGATACCAGAGTTTGAAAAACAAAACGATATTTCAATAAATGTTTTCGGACTAGATGAAAAGGAAAATGTTTACCCAAGATATATTTCAGCGACTGCTACACAAAATACAATAAACTTGCTGTTTTATAAAGGACATTACGTTTGGATCAAAACCTCTAACGGCCTAGTTGGCAGACACTATAATAAAGATAAAAATAAGAAATATTTTGTTACCGTTGTTTACAAGGTTTTTCTAAGGACGAGAAACTGCAAGATCATCTTAGATACTGTGTTAATGTTAAAAAAATAACACTGCCAACAGTAAAAGAAAAAATATTAAAATTTAAAAATTATAATTATAAATTAAAGATTCCTTTTGTCATTAATGCCGATTACGGGTGTCTTCTTGTTCCTGTAGACGGCGCAGAAAGTAATCCGAATAAATGAAGCACTAGAAAAATGCAATAACATGTTACCTGTGGAGCAGCTTATAAAATAGTTTGTTGCGCTAACGATAAATTTTCAAATCGAGTAAAGTTATACAGATGTAGCAATGGCGAATCTGAAAGTCCGGCCGTGTGGTTACTAAATAATTTAATACACGAAGTTAATAAGATCTCTAACAGATTATTCAAAACAGCTCCAATGAAAATAACATCCAAACAACAACTTGATTTTGATAATGCAGTTAATTGTCATATCTGTGAAAAGTTGTTAGGTGATAATAAAGTGCGCGATCACTGTCTTCTAACTGGCAAATATCGAGGAGCAGCTCATAACAATTGCAATTTAAAGTTTCATGCGCCAGATTTTATTCTAGTTATTTTACATAATTTTCGTGGTTATGATAGTCATATCATTGTCAAAGCATTTGGCAATGAGGAAATTAAATCTAAACTAAAATTAAATAATATAATAAATGTATTCCAAATAATTTTGAAAAGTATATGTCGGTTACGCTTGGCAAATTACGTTTCATCGACAGTCTGCAATTTATGGCAGCTCCGCTAGATGAGCTTGTAAAAGGTTGTAGCAGTTTCAATAATCTGAGAAGTTGCTCTAGGGAAAACTATGTCATTCTGACAAAAAAGGTGTCTTTCCGTATGAGTATCTCGACGACTGGAGCAGATTTGATGAAACTTCTCTGCCTGGCAAAGACAAATTTTACTCTCAATTAAAAAGCGAAGGTGTATCAGATGACGAGTACAAATACGCATAAGATACTTGGAATAAATTTGGTTGTAAGACACTTGGTTATTATCATGATTTATATTTGAAAACCGATGGGTTGTTGTTAGCTGATGTTTTTGAAAGTTTTCGTAAAGTTAGTCATGAAAATTATGGATTATACCCTTGTTGGTATTATTCAGCACCATGATCATCGTGGGATGCCCTGCTAAAACAACAAAGATAGAATTGGATCTCTTGACAGATGTTAATATGTTTAATTTTATTGAAAAAGGGATTTGCGGCGGAATTAGCGTTATAACAAAAAATATGAGGTAGCTAATAATAAATACTTAAAAAAATTACAATAAAAATTTACCATCAAATTATATTATTTATCTGGGCTCTAATAATTAATATGGTTGGGCAATGCCAGAACCAATGCCGTGTGGTGGATTTCATTGGATAACTCCAGATCAATTTCTTAACGAAACTGAAAAAATTTTCCAGAAAATGTCCGTTATTTTGTTGAGGTTGATCTCGGTTATCCGGAGTCACTTCGCAACCTCCATAACGACTATCCGTTTTGTGCAGAGTCAGTGATGATCGATTATAGTTTATTATCACCCGAACAACAGGCAGCGACAACAGCAAAAAATTCTATCGTTAATATGCTAGTTCCATATTTGTTAAATAAAAGAAATTACGTGATGCATTGCAAAAACTAAAAACAAGCAGTGGATGCTGGACTAGTCCTTAGAAAGGTTCACTGAGTTTTAAAATTTAATCAATCGCGGTGGATGGCAGATTATATTGATTTAAATACTAAACGTCGGGCCGTCTCTAGGAGAGAATTTGAGAAAAACGTTTTCAAGTTAATGAACAATTCGGTATTTGGTAAGACGATGGAAAATATCAGAAAGAGTGTAAATATTGAGATTGTAAACGATATAGATCGCAGAAATAAATTAGTTAACGATAACGGTTTTGTCAGTATGAAAATATTTAATGAAATTCTTGTTGCAATACAACGATGAAAGACAAATTTGAAGTTAAATAAACCGATTTATGTTGGTGCGTCGGTGTTGGACATATCAAAGTGGCTGATGTACGATTTTCACTATAATTTTACGAAGAGAGTCTGGCCAGATTCGGAGTTGCTATTTACTGATACAGATTCGTTAGTTTAGAATATAAAATGTGAGGATGTCTATCAAGATATTTATGACTACCGTGACTTATCTGATTTATCGGATTATCCAACAAGTAGTGGATTTCATGATGATACAAATAAAAACGTTATTGGCAAAATGAAAGATGACTTTATGTTTGTGCCAGTTAAGGAATTTGTTGGACTTGGAATTAAAATGCATGCCGTAATTTTAGATGATAATAAACTGACAAAAAGAAGCGAAAGGTATTCCTCGTGATATGTGAAAAAATTTATGAAGTTGGATGACTTTAAAGCAGCACTAAACAGTAATGTCAGCTTTATTAAAACAAATGTTATTAGAACAAATTATCACAAACTTGAAACAGATACAATTATAAAAAGTGGACTAAGTAATTTTGACGATAAGAGATACTGTGAGGACGGAATTTATACACTAGCTATTGGGCATCATGCAAGCTATGAGATATCTAATTTAATTTTGTCCAACAATAAAAAATAATGTTCAAAAATTTAACATTAGCCGATGGAGTTAGCCGCAAAAATAAAAAATTAATGATTAACAGCAAACCACTATAATTTGAATTTAATGATGAAATTTCAGGTATTTGTTTTAGTAAATTTGATAAAATGAAACTTTCGCTTATCAAATCAGATAACAGCAAATATTTTGATTATCTTGAAAAATTACCAGATGAACTTATGTTGAAAAATATGGTAACCTTCAAGATCCGATAAGTCAGAACACATATACCAAAATAAATATCGACCTAAACCAGTCAAAGGTTTTTGCAAAAGGTTGTAAGTATTTTATCAACAGGTTAACAATGAAAGAGTTATTTGAATGCAATCAAAAAGTAAGCAGAAAAATTAAATTTTATTTGTATAACACGACGATAAATTATTTCTAATTGCTACCGTTGAAACAATACTTATAGGCGAAGAAGTTCTTTAAAAAATAATTCTCCTAGTCTGTCAGGTTAAATTCAAGAAAATGTTTCACTTACCTTGCTTACATCCACAGAAATGACTACAAAGAAGAATCTGGCTGCCTTTTATAGCGTTATAACACCCAGACGAAATTTTCCAGAATGTTCTTTGGGATTTCCATTACGTAATTGCTGGAATTTCCATTACGTAATTTTTCTAAAACAGCTGGGGATTTCCATTAGGTAATATTTCCATTACAGTTGGGAATTTCTAAAACAGTTGGGAATTTCCATTACGTAATCGCTGGGGATTTACAAACGTATACATACATCTCTATATATCATCCAGCTGTTGCCGCATGTATTCCCAATTAAAAGTATATTTGTCAGACTGCATATATATCGATTCATTGTAATTGTTACCTCCTGTACAGAAACGTGTGAATTCTTATCAGGATAAAGGTGATATATACGTCAAGATTCTGATATTGAAAGGTAAGTGAAGAAATTAAATTTTATTTGTAATCTAATGTCTGTTATAGTAGTAAAAGAAAATGAAACCCTTCCTCGACAAATATATTTCTTTTTGTCACCTTATTCTGAGCTACAGGTTGGTAAACGTGAGGCGGAAGGGGTTTGGTGAATAAAATGTCAGCGTATAAGTGTTTTGGAGGGAAATGGAGGTCTTTGATCTAGGAACCTGGTATTCGTTTACTACTGCTGTGACCTTTACAATTGTAATCATGGTTTGTTGAATCCTTTAATTCTTCTGTAATTTGGATTAATATAGTTAGGAAAGACGAGTACTATGTTAAATATTTTCTATTTCCTGCAGACTGAGCAAGGTAATGTGCATAATGAATGCCAGGGTTGTGGGTTTAGCGGGAGTAAAGAAAACGCCAAGAAGAAACAATATTTTTGTTAAAATTACAGCAAGATATGAAAGAGGAGCTGCGACTGAAAGAGTCTTCTCCTCTGGTCTGTTAAATACCCTATTCAAATGAAAGGCATCGCATACTTTGACGGTGGATTTTCTTACATCTAGTATATGTTGTTCATCGCTGTTACGAACCTGGCCGGTTAACTAATTGTTGGCGAAATATAATATTTTAAAATTGTGACGTATAGTCACTTTGATCTTTTTTTTTGTGTTCAAGTTACACAGATGATTGTGTGGTTAGTATGAAAATCCATCTCATTAGTCACGCTGATTAAATCATATATACCAGATAACTGATACACTTTAACAATGGAGTCTTTCATCGCTATGCTCTTGCAAAATTTTCAGGTCTATGAACTCTGAATAAGTTGCCAAGATGATACTGTAATGTAGATGACCTTAATCCTAAGGCAAAACTGTCTCATCTGACTTGTTCACTAAACAAATAAAATCAGGTAAATTTGTTGACCAAGAATTATCAGTTCGATAGTACAATTGTCTGAGGTCGTTGACTTCGGAAGAATTTATTAATACACTGCCATAATGTTAAAGTAATTCACAATATACATATTACATATTATCAAGTGATGGTCTTGTCAGAAATCTATACTTACTTTAGTTGATGGTTTTGAGGGACTTATTGTTATTAGTAGTAACTGAACCCACATAATCTCTGCGCGTGTCTAACTTCACACGACCTCACAAATTCGCACATTATGGGTCTGCATGTTACCCAAATTCTCTGCAGGAAGAACATGTGCACATCTCATATCGTACAGCTAGCTTAATGGGCGTGACTAACGAGATTATTTTATTAAAATGTATTTTACACACGCCACCGACGTTAAATACAATTTCTTGTATCTTGCATCTTGTATTTCTGGCTGGTGTATTACCTGACGACGTCATGTATTATGACCGCAAATCACATTGATAGACCTGGAAGATCGGCAGATTACAACAACTCTAGACACCCAATCTTCCCTGTTAGGAATGATTTAGAAGAGGTATTTCCCTCACTTAAAATGTGACATCTGTTTTGCTTTCCTTTTATTTTCATAATGACACCGTTGACATTATTTTAGTCTCTTTAGAATTATTGTGTTTTATGTTGATAGTAATACGTTTGGTGGTATAGCTGTTGATTGAGAAGTAGGTATGTTAAGGCAGGTGTTACGCAGCCTCCTCCAGTCAGGTATATATCGGTCTCATCAATGGTTTGACTCCAGAATAGGCACGAGAAATTATAACTGACAACTTTGCTTTTACGTTCTTTCTTTTCATCTCTATTAAACAAATACACACAAATATAACAATTAAAAATACAAACATTAAAAACTTAATATCAAACATACAGGCTATATAATTTTATTTAATATAAATTGTAATTATTTTTGGTTTTGTTTAGGTAGTCCTGAAAACTGACGATGTTGATAGGATTAGTAACTCATCCCACCCTTTTAGTTCTCTTCCCTTTTCTGCTTATCCTTCTCCTCGTCCTTATATTTATTAATCAATATCTGTGTCATCGCTATCGGCACCAAAATCATTAGTACTCTGTCAGATTCAGCACCTAGACCACTACCAACACATTATCATCATCATCATCATCATTATCATCATCATCATCATCATCATCATCATCATCATCATCATCATCTTTGTGCTCGTCGAAAGCATCAACATCAAATTCGTCATCATTATCATCAACGTCGTCATCGTCATCACCAGTTCCATTAGCAACAACAACAATGATGGTTATAATAATAATACTTTCTTTTAACTGCGTAAGTTCGAGTCCAGGCTCGGCTAACGCGGGTACGTGAGAAAGCCTGCCAGTAGCTTCTCGTGGGTCGGTGGTTCTTCCCGGGATTTTCCAACCATTAATACTGGCCGCCATGTATAGCCTATCTTGTGCTGAAAAATGGCGTTAAGCCCTATAACAACAACAACAACAACTTTCTTTTAATTTTGATATACTCGCAACAAAGGAAATGTGTACGTCTCATTAATAATCAGCCCACTTCTACATTCGTTAAAGATTGTGTTTTATTACTTTGTTCAGCATAAAGCTGCTCTTTGATAAACGTGATTAAGCGAAAAAATAGAAAATTTGAATATATGGGACTACAATTTGTGGTATTAAATATTAATATTTTTCTGGTAGGAAATATTTCTTTTGTTAATGTTGTATTTTTCTTCCAATGAACATTCATTTTTATGATTCGAAATCTAAATTTATATTGCTCAAATGCCTAAAAAGAGCGTAAAACATATATTTGGAACGCACGATTGGTATATATACAACTCATACGACATAATCTTGACAGCTCAGATGTTTGTCACCGACCACAAATGAGCTACTTCTTAACTTCTACGTGATATGTTAGAACCTTGGGTCGAGTCCGAGACCCCTGGAGTGCAAAGCGGGTGCTTTAAAGTTGTATGGATGCCTCACCGCATGTTCACCTATGTATCAATTGATCTTTTCCTTGTGTTATGCATATTTAATTTATATTGTTGGTGGGTTTTTTTCCATGTTATATTTGATGGATATCAATATTGCGTGAAGGACCCTGGTAAGTAATCGAATTAATGGCGTACCTGACTAGTGACATTTATTTTGTAACATAATACATAACTAATATTTCTGTATGATCATGTATATTAGATATTGAATTTTACAAAACTTGCTCTTTTCTGTTACTTTGTTTTTAAGATCATACAGTCATAGCACATGATCGATTGATAGAAATATACATGATTCAATAAATAATATTTTTCATTAAAATATTGAGATAGAAAGTCAATAATGAAGCTATGTCGAGATAATATTACGTATTTTCTGATGTATTTGTAATTGTAGCAAATATCTTTGTACATCGGGTATTGTCTTGTACAAATATATATATTTGATGTCTTTTGCTAAGACAGATTTTAATATTATTTCCGGATTTCATTTGAAAGATTTGTATGTACAATATATTTATATAGAACAGTATTGATACATTCGAATGAAAATAACCTGTGTGATCAGTTGTATTTGTCTGTAAGTATCAGTTCCTGTCATTGTTCTAATCATTTTAGTATGCTTACAGCGTATTATTAGCTTGTGAAAGGTGTTTCTGATTGAACGCACCTGATTGTGTGACTATTCTGGTATTATAATATGAACAAAAGCAATGAACAAATTCTATTTTATTATCTTGACTTCCAAACCGAATTTCAGGTTTGAAAACTGTCACACTTGAATAAATATAAAAAGGAGTGTGATAGTCATGTGCTTTGTTAGCATAGGTTTGTGCCAGTTAATAGACTCGATATTATATATATCTTACAATTTGAAAACGAGATTAACTATGACAATGCAAACATAAAGGTAAACTCAGAGGAATTCAATGTGCCTCAGTACAATATCGTAGCAGACGTGTTTGTATTGTAACATAATTTAGGTTTAAGAGAGAGAGAGAGAGAGAGAGAGAGAGAGAGAGATTGTGTCAAAATTGACTAGACGGCTTTGATATAAAAGGACAGAAAATGTCAGCTATAATCATATTTGCTTCTTATAAATTTGTTGGGTTAAGAAGAAGAAGAAGAAGAAGAAGAAACGAAGTAAAGAAATATATATATATATATATATATATATATATATATATATATATATATAATAATAATAATAATAATAATCTATTACTTTTCATGCATATTTATACGGTGAAGAAAATTGCGAATTTCACGCCAAAAAGGTGAATGGAAAATTCTAAACCTGAATGCTGACATAGCGCACATTTCAATATGTGCTACTTTGTATTTATTGTACATTTCAATATATATCACTTTGCTTAAGTTGTACATTTATATTTGTATCATTGTATATTTGTTGTACATTTCAATATTTATTACTGTGCATATGCTGTTCATTGCAGTTTTTATTGTGTATTTGTTGTACATGTCAATTATTATTATTGTATATTTGTTGTACATTTCAATATTTATTACTGTGTATTTGCTGAACATTTCAATTTTTATTATTTTGTGTATTTACTGTATATTTCAACAAATAAACAAATACACAATTGGAGCGCCCCAACCCTTCAACAAAAGATCCCTCCAAACCTCCCAACCAAAGCACCAGTTATAATTCTTCTTCTGTAGTGCCTTGTTGAAAGTATATTCCATTCCGTCACCTCCAAAATATGTAGTCAAATATGTTGTCCTACAGACGATTCGACCCGTTTCGGCTTGTATTTTATGTTTGAACTTCTTCATATTGGGTGTACATATCCTAGATAATATCCCCAAGCTCCAAAAGAGGTCTTATAATGATGAAAAAAGAAGTTCCAATGTTTGTTGTTACTTGGAAAGTTTGAAATTCAAGGTTCTACTCTCTCTCATATATATATATATATATATATATATATATATATATATATATATATATATATATATATATATATATATATATATATATATATATATATATCTTACCATTCTACAAGTGTGGCAAAATCTATAGTATTTAGAAGTATCACTTTTCATTTTAGCCAATAAAAATGATGCAAGATCTTCTGACTTGTTTTATCGACCCCTAAAGGTAGTGTCCTGGGCTAACTTAAAAATGTCCAGTCTATACGACTTAGGTACCACAGTTTGATAGCTCACTGCCCACTGGTCATCAGGGGGTACATCAGGTAATCTCCATTTTCCTATAAGGGCCCTATGTTTAAAATATACTAAGTTGGTACCTCTGCAGAGTCTCTTTAGCTAATTAGGCAGTAGAACAATTAACAAATTTTGACATATCTTCTCTTCGTTTTTTCTTAGGTCCAGACATCGTCATCCTGGTTTTGGGCGATAATGATAAAGGAGCGGATAGTGTCACCGACACAGTAGTTTTAAATTTATTTCACATGCCTCACAATTAAGTCGTTAATACAATGTCAAGCAAGTTGTAATATGACATATTCTTCCACATTTCATACGTAGTGGTCCCACACGTTGTAATTATCTTGACCTTGTATGGTCAATGAATAAAATTCTGCGGACGGAGGTCACATCCTATCCATTCATGACATTATGGGTGGAAAACTATAAATTTTCATTTCCAGTTTAAGGCAGGAATTGTAGCGATTTGTGTGCTTTCTGACGTGGATATTTCCTCGGGTTGCATAGCACTTACAGGTGAACATTCAGCGGCTTCATAAACTTGCCGCTGTTGTGTTCCAGTGTATTGTATCAGTTGGGTCTTCCCACATAACTCATGAACTCATTACATGTAATTGCTAGTTTTCAAGTGGGTCTTCCCTCTTGACTCTACCAATTCTTAGTCAGAGTGCAGCTCACGTGACTCTTCAGTTCTCGAGTTTGTCAACTGACACCAAGAGCAATAATAAAATTACCAATTTACATGAGGATCGTAACATTTGACTTTACTGGTTAACTAGGTGATCGCAGATCACTCGACTCTTAGCTTCTCAAGTTCGTTTACTAATCTATAATGCATACTATAATTGCTAGTTATCAAGAGGGTTTTCCCACTTGACTCTACCAACTAGCACTGTCATTTCACAACCATGCTAAATTTGTCAGTGCATCCACTGGTAAGTGCATCAAATTGATGTTAACCAGGCTTACTCTGAAATTAATCTGGTCACTAATCAGATGAAATCGCCTCTTTCCCTCTGGCAGTGGTTCTTTGCCTGGAATACGTTTGCAGCAATCCTTCAAGAAAATAAAACTGTCTCTATTTCAGGCTTGTCGCAACACATGGAAACCATTATGAACATTTCCAACAAATAAAGACAACAGGCGATTCTATGATGAGCAGTTGCGTGAAGTCAGTCGTCAGGAAGCTGAATGGGAAATAACGCACTTACCTGCAGTCTAATTTAGATTCACAAGAAACTGCATAATCTCATAATGAACATTCCCCAGAGTTAAGTTTCTTAAAGGCGTGTGCTTCTCCTATCACAAAGGTCAGAAAAGTATTGCAGTCCAGGCCTGCTCATTCGAACAGATATGTTTCAATTTGTCCTGGAACCACCCTTTCACATCATGCAAACAGAAAGCAATGCATCCTTTCAGAATCATCCCATTGTTCTTCCCTAAGTTGGAACAACCAAGCAAGTCTTTCCTTTTTCGTGAGATAACATTATCAGATGCAACCCGCCAACAAAACGGTCTCGGAAGTATTCTACACGACCCCTTCCCAGGTGGACCCAAGGAAAACTTTGCCTACGCCAGTTGCCTCGAATCGACTTCAGTTCTGGTAGCATGGTTTGGACACCCTCAACAATATATCTAATTCATTGCTTCACACGGGGCTTTGACGTCGGTCGAAAACGGCTCATACCCATTTTAGTCTGCAAGAACAGTTGTAGATGCCACAATCCCCCCCCCCCACCAAATAAAATGACACTTGGTTTATTTTCTGGTCCCTTCCATTGTCTGATTTCTCCACCAATGCAGATTTCACCATTAGGCCTGATTGAGAAAAAGACTCCTTCACTTACGATCTCATTCAACACTTATCGCATCCTCTGGGGCTCTACGTCAATGATTATATTCCGCCAGCAAAGTCGTCAGTTCAGTATGATTCTGTCTAAGACGCTATATCTTGAATTAAGTATCTACAGATAGGGTGTTATATATCTAAAAATGATACATTTAGTGCCTTTCGAATCATACCAGTCATGAATTTCCAATATACTTAGTTTGGCTTTTAGTGGAATACAAATTCTATTTTGACAAATGTTTACCGACGGGCTGCACCTCCAGCTGTAACAGTTTTTGAAATGAAACCATTAGTGGCGCATTGCATTGAATAACTAAGGGAAGAAACTGGGCATATATGATTTTGTTCATGTCGTATATGATTGTCTCATATTAGATAGTTCTAATGATGAATGTTTGAAGAAGCTCAATAACTTCTTACGGCTCTGTAAAAGCATCGGCATTCCTACGGCAGATGATAGAACCTTTCTACCTACCCCTTTGATGACTTTTTAAGGTTATGAATTGGATACAGAACTAATGGAAGCCCGTCTTCCTCTGGATAAACTAGCTACATGTAATTAATTGTTTTCATTTATCTACAGAAACAAAATATCACAATTCACTATCTTCAGTTCATTGTTGGTACCGCCAATTTAGCTGTCTCGGCTTCAATATTTTGTTCTATACTAGTCTCGTCCCTGGTCTTCCAAACAATATAGCTGATGCCCGTTCTTGCAAACAGGTGCAAAGATTTCTCCAGCTCGCACGCAATGCCGACAAAAATCGGAAATAAGTCCAAAAACTACTAACATAAAAAACTGGAGCAATATTTTTAATGTTAGTCAAAGGAGCTCTTTCTCTCTCAGGTCACGCTTACATGAGCAGTTGGAAAAACTACATCGATGTCCCAGCTGCATTAAAACACCACGGCACTTTCCAGTCTCAAGTATAAATTTGACACTTTTCGTTTCAAACTATACTACATTTACCTATGTTTCAGCTATTGGTTATGTGCAGAAATTTATCAAAATACCCTGTCCGAACTAATTCCTTTCCTATTAAATAATATCAACAATCACTCTGAACATTTACCGCACACAGATGCCAGACTTCCAATAGATACATATATTTTACAAAACCTTGCACTAGTCCTGCTTAGTTTCATTCACAATGTCTTCAACACAGCTTTAAATCGAAGTTTCTCCATTGCACCAAGAAGAGGAAATGGCAGTTACACAACCAGGTAGCAGAAACACACACTTCAGTTCTGTAAGGTTTTAATCAGCAGAATTTACTCAAACACTACAAGGGTACCCTTTTCGCCTAAGCGTCTTGCCACAACATGTACAAGACCAGTGCCTTGTCCATGCGCTTAGGCAATATTTGTAACTATTGAGAGGGTATAATTTGGGACAACTCTTTCTTAAATCTGGGGGATATCCCATTGCGAGGCAGGAATTCAAACAAACATTGCGCAAATCGCTACTGCTATGCGGTTTTAAAGTTCAATTATTCAAGAGTTATTTTTAGGATAGGACCAGCAGAGCTAAAAAATGGTGTCACATAGTAACTATTAAATGAGCATAACACATTGTTACTGAAATACATATAGCTTCTTAATGCCTTTCGATCAAATATTTAACTGTGTAGGGCGCCGTTGAAAAAGCACTTGTTTTATAAATGGAAATAAAGTAGTCACGGGTATTGTTGCAATTTTGATTTCCCCATCCCCACAATTGAAAAGACCAATTTATATGATTTCCTAGCGTTTGCTGCTCTTGTCATTACAATCGTATCACTGTCTCCGCACAGGTCCTCTCAGTGGCATAATAAGTACGCAGCATGTAATGTTCCTCGAATTCAATGTTAATTCTTGAATTGGTTAGATTTTAAATGAAACGTTCGTCTTCCATCGATTTTACGTGCAAAGTGTAGTAATGTTTCTAGACATTAACGTCGTGATCTATGCTAATTGAATTATCCGTCTGGGTCTATAGAGTTACAGTCATGTGCCCGTTAGCTACAGCTAGTGGTATAACACTTGCAGTTTTCATCTGAAATGTCAGTCTGGTATTTTCTTTATTTCGATTCCTTTCTCATGCAGGAATCATGTAATCTATGGCATGTTTTAAATTATTAATTATCAGCTTCAAGTAAGAAACACAGACCAATGTTTGCAAATGAGCAGAATTGTCGCTTAAAAAAAAAATATGGATTAACTGAGCCTGTCGATGCTTTCTAGGTTGATATATTCCAGGAGCTTCGACATAGCATTGATACATACAAGCTAAACAAAAGAAGAAAGCAAATTATCTTGTCAAAATAATCTCTTATCGATAAGGGATAACGTTTATGTGTATATATTTCATTTAAATATTCAGAAAATGTAGTTTTTCGTTTGTACCACTTACTAAGCTGACTGAATATTCAGCTATCAAATTCCTTGAATTAAACGGAAAGCACAGATGCAACCCTACTAGCTGTCATGGTCATTTATACTCTTTCTTCATACCTTGAACACCGAAAATGTCAGGTCGATTATCAGTCATAACGTATATGACCGTGTTGTAGTGTTTCACGGAACTTTGTACATATGGACTGTACAACTTTCCATGTATTTCATGCCGCATTTTAGTATATGATCAACGTGAACATAGTTTGCTTCGTGTGGTTTTCATAACAAGCTTTATAGTTGCTGCTGTTTACTTTAAGAATAGTTTTCATTAAAAACGTTGTCTATTAATATTGGCATTTTGAGTTACTGGATAGTACCACGATTACATACTTTATAAATACCTGGCAAATATATTAGATCTATTGTTGATAGCGCGCTATTTCTCTATTTAATTTTATCTAGATAGAGCCCTTACAGTTTCTTCAATGGTATATAATCTACAATAAAATGTTACAGAAATAAATATATCTGGTTGTGTGGCTCTCTAGAAACATTTAGTATTGATTACTTCTGTGTAGGAATGGCTTCCTGCTTAACATGTCAAAATTCTCTTGGCAGTTCATTTTTTTTACTGTTTATAGTTGGTACAAGATATGCTTATGCCTACTAAAGTTTTGGTCCACATCCTTCTTTATCATCTATCCCTACTTTTGTCTTCCTTGACCGCATTCGATCAGCTAGGCTTTTTATGTGCATTATGGTCTTCAAACTGATTTCAAACCGTGCTATCTCAGCTTTCTTTTTTGGGAAGGAATCAGCTTAAGACAATTTTTATAAAAAAAAAAAAAAAAACCACATGAAAGTTAAAGTTCATCTCGACAGTCACTGTTTGCCTTTTTGTACCCTTAATATAGATACCTCGTGATAGTAATTGCAAATATTCATCTCTTCGCGTATTTATTGGGGTGTAAATTATTCAGCTTGCATTTGCACAACCAAGTACATTTTTCATGACTTCGGTTAAAGGTTGGCTAACAATTCATAACGTCTTTGTATAGTTATAGAGCCACATATAATCTCTTTCAATACCAAATGCATAATCCCATCCTGATATTGTGGCCAGTCCAAATCATATATCTTTGCCGACGTGAATATGTTGAAAGAAGTTTATTTTTAGAAATATTATACCCTTCCAGGAACGCACAAGGAATTCTAAACCACGTAACGGGTGAGAAATATAATAACAGGTATGTTCCCGAACTATTACAAAGAAACACCCTGGTAGGAAATATTTCTAATTTCACCCATGTTTTGAAGGACTTTGAATCAACAAATGGGTAGAATGGGAACATGGTGAAGCCTTTAGATGAGGTAGGAAACCTTGATGTAAAATTTATCTGAAGCCATAGGGTTTGTATCTCAGAGTTTGATCTTTACCATCATTTCTACATCAAGCTACGCATACTTATTCTATTCAATTTCCTCAAACTCTAGACTGGTGAGTATTCTGCCGAATGATACTTTACAAGTAACCATTCATAGTACCAGGAAAGATAATACTGGAAAAAAAAAAAACAAACAATTCTAGATATATCATCACAACATTATAGATTTACTTTGATTAATATATACGGTCCTTAACGTGACAGTCCAAATTTCTACGCAGAAATCAAGAGCAATATAACAGATAACAGCAGTGATCATTGGAGGTGATTTTAGTTAGTGATGGATGTAAAATTTGATGCATATAAATATAGTATGCTAAACAATCCGAAGGCTAGATAGTTGCTTTTCTTCATATATGTATATAATGTCTTACTGTGGTAGAATGTTTCAGTGAATGGCTCTTAAAACAATATATATATATATATATATATATATATATATATATATATATATATATATATATATATATATATATATATATATATACTTTTGAAGATGACAATAAGCCACAATATTTATGTTGAGGGTCAAATATTAAAGTTACAAAAAGGGAAAGAAATCTAAATACCTTTTCAAAACGTTAGCTAAAGATAGAGAACAAATATTTATGGTATTCATGTATTATGTTGCTTGGTTGCTAATAAGCTTAACTAATTAGCTGATGGAAATGAATGTCCGTGTACGATGAGTCTGATCAAAATCATATCCTTATTGTTGCCAATTTTAGGCTCTTGGTAATGGCCATTCAAATTAAGTATGAAATATCTTTTTATGCTAGGTAACGTTATCGTATTAGCTCATTGGCTTAATATATGGTCCATTCGCATCTAATATATCAAAACAATTCCTAAATGTTTTTAAAGAACATTGTTCACGATATCAACGAAAATTCATTTTTGCCGGAATTCCGTTGTAGAGGGATTTAAAAATACCAAGCAGCGGTGGGGAAGAAATGTAACAAACAAAACTTCATCCTCCATATGTTCACAATAAATCTATTGATAAAATATCTTTACAATGCTAATTCCAATGCCATTTGCCAGTTGTCTGAAGAGTTTGTGGCTAAATGTGCTAGGAAAGCATCCCATGTTACTGTGTTTTATCATAAGCTAATTATCCATATTACTAAGATGTAATTTATTTGCGGTTAACTCGCTGTAGTCATAAGGACGTATTGCTCAACAAAATTTAATCAAGATATGTATCAGGTTCATAACAGCAATGCTACAGCAATGGCATCATTACTGCATGCATCCAAGCATCTAACGTAGTTAAACTGGATATGAGTAGCCCATCTTGTATATACTCTGTGAGATGTAATTGCCATTAGGTTCTGGTATTATTGGCATGTTTGCCTACATCACGATGTTTCTGTTGACTTAACCAATTAGCGACAGCTGTACATATTTAAGTGGTGATTTGTGATTGGATAGGTGAAGGTTCCTAGATTCACGCGGCCGTAACGTATGTACACGTGTATCAATCAGATCTGTGTGTGTGATTTGGATTTTTGACGCAGCTTTAAATAATATTTCAGCCACACTGCTACGATGTCTGTAGTGTGGCAGTTTATAGCAATGTCTAACAGTGGGCATCATGCCACAGACATGTAGCATGATGTCCCACCCAGTTACATTTATCCCGACAACAGGCCGCCCAATCTAACACTGACCTCTTAATGCTTTATGTCTTTGGTATGACTCGATTTGGCTTCGAACCCTCGAGCTCACGCATCCGAGGCGGACGATCTTACCACTAGACCATGGGAACGGCCTCAATCAGATCTAGAATACATTCAATTATGAGTGGCTTGTATGCATATTATTCCTAATTATGAATGCCTGTTTCGTCAGGTCTAATATATTTTCTACTATATTTGGCCATATTTAAATAATCTCTCCGTGGGCTCATATAAATAAATTGACTAAGACAATTAAAACGATATTGTTGACAATTGCATCAGCATAAACCGAGTAAGTAATATTAAACCAAGGTGTTTTTGCTTTAAACGTTCGCAGATTATAACCAGATTATAAAATCAATGTCTTGGATGGTGACTTGTCATATGGAAGTATAGATGTTTGTTACCAGGGACGGTGGTTACCTGTATGCTTTACCTGTATGATAGAGTGAACACATACACGTGAAGCTGTATTAGCCAAAAGTGGCCCAAAGAAACAAAGCATTTTCCATTATTCCCAATATATATATATATATATATATATATATATATATATATATATATATATATATATATATATATATATATATATATATATATGCTCTCACCATACGTTTTACTTATATTTTTCTTTTATTTTGTTCCTAGCGCCAATGTCGAAAATAGTAACTTGTTATATTTGTTTTGAAAATAATTATATAAGAACAACATAATGGGTTCAGAACGTTTAACATCAATTAAAACTCAGCAAGGAATTACAGAGCAACTCACTCTAAAAAAATAAATATGATACATCTCTGAATATGATACATCCAAACCATCTGTTCTTGATTTGTATGTCAACGTTGAGGTGTAGACCTTGATATTGTATTTATTACACGAGATAATCAAGGTCAATGTGCTGATGTCAGAACATGTGTGAGTGTGTGAAAAAAATAATACAACATCTCTTTATAGAATACAATACTTCATCAGCTTGTTTATTAGATTTCGTTCGTTTTCTTGTTTCGCCTTTTCAATTTTAAAGTGGACTTTTCCATGCAGTTGATGCCAATTACTCCATGTCTGTCACAACTTCGTCCAACTGCAGTCTTTATTAAAGTGTTTTGTGTACAAATACTAGTAGGTGTTACGTATACTTTTATATTGTTGACATCTTGATGTATCGAAAACCATATCATTCTGCGACAGGGTTGAACACGTGCTGGATAAGAAATGTGCATGTACAAAGTCAAGAGCACGTTACATACGTAGTTAGAACATGTCAGTTAGTCCTTAGAGAGAATGGAGATTTAACACGAAATTTGAAGACTGTTTGTTAACGTCAGATAACAATTTTATATCAGTAATTGAAACACTTAACTTACATAATAATAATTGACAAGATTGATATCAGTTGTAAAGGCTGAAGAAGGAAGTTTTGCAGTTTCACACATCATTATGATCTCATATGTTTGAAATTCTTCAGTATAGAAAAAATTTGCGTGAAACCTCTCCATCAAGTGCTATTAAGATATATATATAAGATTTAAAAAAAAAATTTATAGACGTATTCCATTAGAGAAATCAATAAGGTACAGCGTAGTTGAAAAGTATAAGTAGTGAAGTGGGTCGGTATAGCGACAAGGGGACGTTAGTGTTAAGAAAGGGTATATCCACCTTGGCGACATGGGGAATTTAACACGAGGAAATTTAACATGGGTGGGACTATATAACGTCAATGGATTGGGACTCTAGCGACAAGGATTGGGACTTCTAGCGTCATGGGATTGGGACTCTCTAGTGTCAAAGAATTTGTCCTGCCTAGCGTCAAGCGATTGGGTCTATCTTGGGAAAATGGACTGGGTCTGTTTAGGGACTACAGCGGGACAAGGGAAAGTTTAACATCGGTTGGGACTGTATAGGGACAAGAGGAATTGAACATAGGGAATGTAGAGCTACAATGGATTGGAAATTTCTAGGGACAAGGGGAATTGAACATGGGACAATCTAGGGAAACAGGGACCTTGAACATGGATGGACTTGTCTAGGGACAATGGGGAAATTGTATAGAACCTGTCTAGGGATAAGGATGGTAGAGGGACAAACACAACAGAGACAGAGACTGACATATACTAATAGAAGTCCGAGATTTATATATAAAGCATTACCTGACCTGAATTTATGTTGGCGGTGTTCATAAATGTGGATAATTGTAATGATGCTGTAAATAGCTATAATCAAGGAAAAGTCCAATGTGAAAATGGATGTGACTCAAAGTAATGCTAAAATTACTAAACTGTCCCAGAATTTAAACATATCCCTGAACATTAGGTTACATTTGTTTAGACTAAAATGGACAAACCTAGTAACTATTTATAGTCTCAACTTGTGTAACGATCGTTGATAAACACCCATGTGTCTATTTATAGCTACAACCTGTGTAAATTCCGATTGGAAAAACCTAAGCCTATATTTATAGCCTCAACATTTTTAGCTTCAATGACGTCACTGTACTGGACACTAGGGGAATAATGGCGACAGTGTTGCAGGTGGCTGACCTGAATACGCGCTACTGTAGGTAGGTAGGTAGTTGAAATGAATTGGATAGGGACCAAAGGGGTTTTATAGGGACAAACAAGGACCAACACACACACACACACACACACACAAACACACACACACACACACACACACACACACACACACACACACACACACACGCGCGCGCTTGCGCTTACGCATGCACATACAAACACACACACGTACGCGGGCACACATACAGACGCACAATCAAACACACACGTATGCACACGCACACAAACAAAAATAAGCACACACAGTCGCTGGCGCAAGCACACAAACAAAAATACACACACACTCACACGCGCGCTTACACATACACACACAAACACATATACACGTACGCGCGCACACATACAGACACACAATCACACGCACACACAAACGTATGCGCACGCACACAAACAAAAACAAACACGCACACACAAACGTACGCGCACGGACACAAACAAAAACTCAACACGCACACGAACGCAAACGTACACTTGTGCAGGGGCAAGGGATTTTTGTTAAGATAATGAACAAGAATGCACACACACGCGTTCGCGCATGCACATAAACAAAAATACACACACACACACACTCATACACACATATACAGACAGGGTCCCGGCACTTTGTGGACAATGGGAATTTAACATATGGAATGTATAGGGACAAAATATTGGGCTTGTTTAGCGACAAAAAAGTATTCGGTCTGTATAGCGACAAGGGAAATGAAACAGGTAGGGTGACGAACGCGTGGATACAAAAACACATAAGTACGCACACACACACACACACATTTTTTGTCAAGGGATAAATTTTTTGTTAAGGGAGAAAAACAAACACACAATCACATACTAACGAACGTGAGCACACAAACAAAATATACACACAAACAATAATATACACACACAATCACTGTTTTTGTGTTTGGAGATAAGATTTTTGTGAAGAAAAAACAAATACATGCACACACAAACAAACGTACGAGCGCAACATACACACACACACAAACAAACACACACACACAATCACTATTTCTGTGTTTTGGGATAAGTTCTTTTGTTATTGGAAACGATTAGCACATACACATAATACCCCCAACACACACAAATGTACGCGCGCGCACATACACACAAACAAAAACACACATACACAGACACAATACATATGTTTTTTTGTTTAGGGATAAGGGTTTCGTTAAAAAAAGCAAAATATGCCGTGTGTGCACCTAAAATGAAAGAGGAGATAAAATCTCAAAATATCTATCCCTTACTCCACAAAAATACTATCCATTGCACACACTATACCATCTATTATATCATACTATCCAAACGCCCTGTGATAGCTTAAAATGTAAGAGAAGGAGATAACATCCCACAAAATAGACTATTCCTTACCCCACAAAAGTATTATCCATCACACCACTACGCTATCCAACATATCATACTCACTATCCAAAATGCCTTGTGTTCGCATATAATGCAAGAGAAGGAGATGAAATCTCAAAAAATCTATCCCTTACAAAACAAAAATACTATCCATTACACCCACTATACCATCCATTATATCATATGAACATTACATACAAAGAGATGGTCACCATTGGCTTACACCATTTAAATTCTCCGTGTAGGTGTATGTCATCGTTCTCAATTTTTGTTCTGCAAGTCACTTTTGGGCTACTAGATTGTAAAACATAATCTTCATGAGACACCAAACGAATTTCTTTCTTCACTTGTCTTGTTGATTCTGTCATCGTATCAGATTTACCACCGTTTTCTCTCTCTCTCTCTCTCTCTCTCTCTCTCTCTCTCTCTCTCTCTCAACCTCTCAGTCTCTCTCTGTAGTGGATGTAGATGGTGTTGAATATGAGTTAATCATATCGTCTTCAAGATCGCTTGCACAAACTTCTACTAACACATTTGGAAAGTATTGTTTGACACGGATCGCTATTGTCGCTTGGTGTCTGCTTTCTCCTTGGTAATGTGTCATCGTTTCATCTTGATTATAAACTATAATTTGACTAAGTTTTACACACTACCTTAACTCTTTACATTTCACAGTGTAGGTGTAAGCCTTCTTTTTCAATCTTTGTAAGTGCGTTTTTTGGTCTCTCAAATGTGACAATAACGAATTCCTGTTGGGGCTGAATCAAGATTTTCATGGTTTTGTGGCAGAAGTGGAGGACACTGACGCAGGCTCACTCATGTCGTATTTGAAATCGCTGACATAGATTTGAGCTAACCGTTCGACTCGCGTGTGGGGTAATGGATGATATAGATGGTGTGGCGAATATTATTTTTGTAATGTATGGGATAGTACAATTTGTGGAATTTTTTCTCCTACTCTTACATTGTAAGCTAACACAGGGCGTTTGGATAGTGAGTATGATTTAATGGATGGTATAGTTGGGGTAATATATAGTATTTTTGTGGTGTAAGGTATAGTCTATTTTGTGGGGTCGTATCTCCTTCTTTTACATTTTAAGCTAACACAAGGCTTTTGGATAGATAGAAAGTATGATATAATTGATGGTATAGTGGGTGTAATGGATAGTATTTTTGTGGTGTAAGGGATGTATATATATATATATATATATATATATATATATATATATATATATATGTGTGTGTGTGTGTGTGTGTGTGTGTGTGTGTGTGTGTGTGTGTATTTAGTGAGATTTCATCTCCTTCTCCTACATTCTAAGCAAACACAAGGCATTTTGAATAGTGAGTAAGGTATGTTGGAGTGCATAGTGAGTGTAATGGATAGTATTTTTGTGGTGTAATAGATAAATATTTGTGAGATTTCATCTCCTTCTCTTACATTCTAAGCAAACACAAGACATTTTGGATAGTGAGTATAATATGTTGGATAGCATAATGGTGTGATGGATAATATTTTTGTGGTGTAAGGGATAGTTTTTTGTGTGAGATTTCATCTCCTTCTTTTACATTTTAAGCTACCACAGGGCATCTGTATAGTGAGTATGATGTAATGGATGGTATAGTGGGTGTAATGGATAATACGTTTGTGGTGTAAGGGATAATATTTTGTGAGATTTCATCTTCTTCTCTTTCATTCTAAGCGAGCACAAGGCATTTCTTTTCCTTAACAAAATACTTGTCGCTAAACACCAAAAATAGTTATTGTTTGTGTGTGTTTTGTTTGTGTGTATATGCGTTCGCGCGTACGTGTGTGTGCATGTGTTTGTTTTTTCCTTAACAAAAGAGCCTTTCCTTAAACACAAAAATAGTGATTGTGTGTGTATGTATTTTTGTTTGAGTGTATTTTGTTTGTGTGCGCACGTACGTTTGTATGTGACTGTGTGTTTGTTTCTTTCCTTAACGAAAAACTTATCCCTTAACAAAAGTGTGTGTGCATGTATGTGCTTTTGTATGCACGCGTTTGTTTGTGTGTGTGTGTGTGTAGTTTGTTTTCTTCCCTTAGCCAAAACCTTATACCTTAACAAAAAAGTGTGAATGTGTGTATGTGTTTGTGTGTTTGTTTTTTCCCTTAACAAAAAAACCCTTGTTCCTGCTCAATGTGTTTGTTTTGTCTGAATGTGGAGTAGTGTGACTATAACCACTAACTCTTTTGCTGAGGTGACTGTAGTTAACGGTGTGTTTTGGAGGTAAAATATTTCCTTCTCCACAATGTGTTGATAGTAAGTAACCTGGATCTTGTTGGTATGAGTGTGTTGTTTTCTACAAAAATTTATTTAGATTAGCACTCTCATCACTATGGACTGTTTGGTATTTGATTCTATGTCTATAAAGTTATATGTTCCGCCTCGCCAATGGTTATATAAGTTATATGTCCCGTCTTGCCAGGCGTTATATAATGTTTTATGTCCCACCACGCCAAGCGTTATAGCTTCTTTTTTTCCGCTGTCCCTGTTTTGCCCTATTGAGAACAGCCACTTGTAACATTGTTGCCGATGTCCTGTACCATGACGTCACCCCACCTGTTCCATTTCCCTTGTCGCTATACAGACCCAATATATTTTAGTCGCTATAAATGCGCAATATTGTTTTGTCGCTATGCAAACCCAATATTTTGTCGCTATACATTTCCTATGTTAAAATCCCATTGTCCACAAAGTGCCGGGACCCTGTCTATCTACGTGTGTGTGTGAGTGAGTGTGTATTTTTGTTTGTGTGCGTGTGCGTACGTGTGTATGTGTGTGATTCTTTTTTTTCTTGACAAAAAACCCTTGTCCTTGCACAAGTATACCTTTGTGTGTGTGTGTTGTATTTTTGTTTTTGTGCGTGCGCATACGTTTGTGTATGTGTGATTGTTTGTGTATGTGCGCGCGCATACGTGTGTGTTTGTGTCTGTTTGTATAGGCGTGTGTGTGTGTATTGGTCTTTGTTTATCCCTATAAAACTCCCTTTATCCCTATCCAATTCATTTCACCAACCTACCTACCTGCAGTAGCGCGTATTCAGGTCAGCCACCTGCAACACTTGCCATTATTTCCCTAGTGTCCAGTACACTGACGTCATTGAAGCTAGAAATGTTGAGGCTATAAATATAGGCTTGGGTTTTTCCAATAGGAATTTACACAGGTTGCAGCTATAAATAGATACAAGGGTGTTTATCCACGATCGTCACACAAGTTGAGACTGTAAATAGTTGCTAGGTTTCTCCATTTTAGTCTAAACTAATATGACATAATGTTCAGGGGTATTTTTAGTCTCCGTTAAATTCTGGGACAATCTAGTAATTTTAGCATTACTTTTAGTCACATCCATTTTGACATTGGTCTTTTCCTTGATTATAGCTATTTATAGCATCATTACAATTATGCAAATTTATGAACACCGCCAACATAAATTCAGGTCAGGTAATGCTTTAAATATAATCTTGACTTCTATTAGTATATGTCAGTCTCTGTCTCTGTTGTGTTTGTCCCTCTACCATCCTTGTCCCTAGACAGGCACTATAGAATTTCCCCATTGTCCCTAGACAGGCCCATCCACGTTTAAGGTCCCCTTCTATCTAGATAGTCCCATGTTCAATTCCCCTTGTCCCTAGACAGTTCCAATGCATTGTCGCTCTACATTCCATATGTTCAATTCCCCTTGTCCCTATACAGTCCCAACCGATGTTAAATTTTCCATGTCCCGCTGTAGTCCCTAGACAGACCCAATCCATTGTCCCAAGACAGGCCCAATCCCTTAACTGTAGAAAGGTCCAACCCCTTGACACTAGACAGTCCCAATCCCTTGTCGCTAGACAGGCCTAATCTCTTGATGCCAGACAGGCCCAATCCCTTGACGCTAGACAGTTCCAATCCCTTGACGCTGGACAGGCCCAAACCCTTGACAGTAGACAATCCTAATACCTTGACGCTCTATAGCCCCACCCATGTTAAATTTCCCCGTGTTAAATTCCCCTTTTCGCTAGAGTGGATATACCCTTTCTTGACACTAAAGTCCCCTTGTCGCTATAGTGACCCACTTCACTGCTGATATATATAATAATAATAATAATAATAATAATAGTTTTCGAGGTAGAATGCCTATTCCATCTTAAGATCGGTCCAGAAATTTTGTGTTAACTGCTGAATGTAAAGCCAATACGTCTGTTTGTTAGTATTTAATTTGTCGTTTTAGCGTTAAAATACTTTTAAGTTCAGATTTGCGACTGAACAAGTCATTATTTGACGGTCTTCTTGGTGCGTGCGACAAAATATTTAATCATTCACAGACAACCACATAATGATTTGTGTCGTCGTTGCAACTATGGGAAATGCTTCCAAATCGTTATACATTCATAAACTTTATTGCTGTTGTCATAGCGAAACTTTTATTAGATAGCTATCAAAATTGTTCTTACAGCAATGGTGACAATTGCCATTATAATTTGAATGTATTCAATGTACAGTGGTGCGGTTCTTATATTCAATAATATCATTGTTAACATATATACGTGCGCCAGTAATTTTAAATTTTTGTGTTATAGTATAAGTGTCTCTAATTGAATTAAATGCTTCTTTGCATTGTTTCTAAGAATGTTTCTCAGGAGATCAGATTTGTCCTAATTCCACGAAATGTGTACCAATTGAGTACTTCTCTGATGGAATTGCAGATTTATCATCTTCAGATGAGAATAGTTGTGGTATGTAAAGTTTTGGCTACGAGGCTTCTTTCTGTGTTGTCTTTTATTTCAAAGAATGTCCAATGTGTTACTTCGACATTCTCAATGCATATTGTTAAATTTACATTTTGGACCGTTTCTTATGTTTTCTCTTTTAATATCATTTGAATGTTTGCAAAGGAGAATGTAATCAGATGTTTTTATTTAATGTCTTTTGTCGAGAGTAATTTCGTTCAAAATTTCTACATTGTGATGATATTTTGCATGGTGATGGCGCCAGCGGAATCATCTTCAATATAAGCTTGAAATATGATTGGTTAAAATAATTTACTTGCTCTTATTTTCCTTGATGGGTTGTGGATATATTCATGATGAATTTTAATGGAATGTGCACCAAATTGTCCGTATCATATATACTATCCAGCTAAATTAGAGCGAAAGTCGCATTTTAACAATGGTTCATTAACTTTTTGGTCAAAGGCTTTTATATGCTTATATTTGTCTCAAACATGTATTTTTTGTCTCATAGATCTTGTTATGAGGCAAATATAAATGTGTATGAAAAGCAGTCATTTCGTTGGTTTTAGAAGGCATATCCTGCTCGCACTCATTCCCACTCCCACCCTACTTCACCCATTCAAGTCCAAAAATGTTTGGAATCAAAAGTAAATACTTTTTATTTGTCTTCATATTAGACGTATATAAAATGTCTAGAAATGAGCTACAGTTGACATCATTCATCCACTATAAACGTTGGTGTAGTAAATAAAAAAACTATCAGTAATTTTGTTTTTAACAACAAAAATATCTCATAATATCAATAATTTAATGTCCAGAAATCAATCATAGATATACAGCTTTTGTTTCTTCAGAGTTCGACAACTAATGTTAGCAATTATTTGTGAAAGAATATAAATTTGAAGCTTTGTTAGTTAGATGCTGAACATATTATTTTACGTTTTCCCTATCTTTTGAAATTGTAGGTAGCTGTTCAAGTAAAGAATTTGAATGCGCAAGCCATGAGTGTATATCAGTCTCAGGGAGATGTGATGGGGTCCCACATTGAAAGGATGCATGGGATGAATATCGATGTGGTAGGTTAATTCTCTTTTTACAATCTAAGCAATTTCAGATTTACAGTCATCGTCATTGCTATGTACAATTAGTATCATCCTGCGTTGACTCCCACATGGGTCCATTAATTATCTAGTGTCTATGATTTCAGTAAGATGTGCTTTCGTTTCCTTGGATATCTTTAGGTTTCACGCAATTCTTGGTATATTATCATTCATATATTCATAATTATCTCTAAACGTTACTCCGTATTAGACTGTTTCTGAGTCATAACAGTTATTGAAACGGTATGGTCAAGAGTTATGCTGTTTGATAGAAATTATTTGCCCGGTTGCATGCTATGGCTTTAGGTGAGAGAACCGAAAGGTGCATGGGTAAAACTGTCATATTTTGTAAGTTTATTATTGGCACACTTGAATAATAATTAGATCATTTCTATACCAATGCTTTAGTAGCATACTATTATGTGTATATCCTGTGGCATAAGGATGAGATTTATCGTTTTGCAATTAGTACGCATGGGCACCAATACGTTTTTATCATAGTGTGTACCATTTATACAACTAGCCACAATAATATATCATTTTTACGATGACAGTAAATGGCAATTTTAACATAGGTCAAATATTTTAACAGACTCTTTAGTAACTCAAATACTGAAATACAACATTGTTTTTATTACGTTATACGGTGGTGCAAACCCGAGCCATAACATACCTTACCTTGATTTGTCAAGAACAGTAAAGTAATTTAGTTGTGCAGCGATGTAGTTCGCACCATTTCACTCTATTCTTCAGTCTATTTTTAAACTTATCTCAATCTTTAAATACCACAGAAACAGTGTCGACAAATTTTTCTTCGACTTACATATTTAATTTAAAAGATAAAGTTCAGTACATTTCTTCTACAGGTTGTCATTTGTGTGTGCTTTGATATGATTTATATAACCTGCTATTGTTTACATGAGTATTTTCTGCCTGTAGTAGAATATAAAATGTAAGCTGATTCTTTTTTACAATGCGAGAACGTAACTAATAACATGTCAAAATTGTTTAATATTTATCTACTTCCGAACATTAGACCAATTTGTCGAAATCCACACATGTCAAAATCCATTAAAACTTTTTTTGGTACAGAATTTATTCTTGCAAGGGTTTTACTTATCACTAGCCGTCGACGAAAGTACGTTAATTCGAAATGAGCATGTTTGTAAGCAAATAGGAGTCCGAAGGCTTTGACGATTGAATAAAACAAGATATCTTGTCTTCTTTAATGGCACGTGAAAAACTATTTATATTTTAGTTAGGAACGAAGTCATTCATATTTTGATTTTGAATCCTAATAATTATAGCATTTGCATCAAGTTTTATTTTTTCTGCCGTTATTATTGTGAATTATTTAATATTTCTCCTTTCAGTACTTAGCGGTGACAAAAATGGTACACTCAGTTTTTCATGTGGGATCCAATTATCTGCCAGTTTGCTCAACAAACATAACCACTGAAATAGTTAACATAATTTGCGTGCTGTCTGGACAAGGGTATATACCAAACTAGAACCCTGGGGTCAACAGTATTGTGTCTATTACTGCATGTGTGTCTATGCATTTGCTTTAAAGTATATACTGTGATATAATGCAATGAAACACTTGAATGGATCTGTGAAAAAGTTCATTTGCAATGGCAAATATCATTCCATGTAACTAACTGTTCCGATCTCACTTACGGGATTATTATTTTATTCCCAATAAAATTAATGACTTTTAGTAAAAAGGAAGGTTGTCGCTATATATATATATATATATATATAGTAAGTATATATATATATATATATATATATATATATATATATATATATATATATATATATATAACGGAGAAATATATGCTGCTTTGCATTTGCGTCTTAAAGGAGAACAATTATTCATTCTTCATGAAAATTCAAACCTGTCTAAACCAAATCATTGTAACAGCTACTTAAATAAACATACTTGAAAAATGGCATACGTCTTTTGAGATGAAAAGTAATTATCCAATATATTTGCTTCCTCATTTACTTACTTTGAAGATAAAGCTGGTCAATCCATCCCTTATATAATATCCATTTACTGTTCCTATTGATATTAAAATGAAATTTAAAGAGCGATTTCAGATATGAGGAATTTGGTCTGTCTATATATTATATACGTCCATACATACATTGTTTTCCTATTTATTAGATACGTAATTACGCCATCAGGCTGATTATTCTGTATGTCTTCAAATTGCAGTTTTTCCGTGCGAAACATAGTTTGTTTATTCGACTACATTTACTCAATCCATTGAACATTCTTAAAATGTTGTTGTTATGTGTCCATCCACGAACGTAAAATATAATGTTTTCATGCAAAATGTTCAGTCTCATCCATTTGAAATATGGGCACTGTGTGATCATTTATGCAAGGAAAGGAAATTGATAAAAATTATGTTCTTCTCTATTAGTAAACTGAGCATGTCATTGCTTTTAAGCAGTTAGCCTCTCGGTATCAAGTATCTAATCAAGTACTGAAGTAACCAAGTATGATGAACGTGTCTGCTTTCGGGACTTCTGCGATAAGAAGCTAAACGTCTTCATAAGTTGGTCATTGATCTCCTTAGAGTCGGGAATAGCGGGTACATATTCTATGATGCTAGCTGCATATTTTTGTCTCGATACTGAGTAGCTCTTATTAGCTTTTGTTCGCCATTGACGTCCATTGGAAAATTTGTCAGTTGTGATTTGATGACAAATCCAATGCCAGTTTAACGTCGCTCGTCTTTATTTTGATACTGCATACAACATATCTAGTGGATTCCCAATTCAATGTGTTGTCATTCCTCAGCTAGGTTACGATTACTCAGGGCATCTATTTCAATGTTGTTACTAACCAGTTCTCTACAACTAGGGATATTTTTCCTCTGGTATATGCTGGTGAACTATCCATGTGCACACATTGCACGCACATTTAGTTAGTGGCGTAACTGTTTTCTTTCTAGAATGTCCACCGATAAGGTGTGGATTTAGTTCAGCTGTGACATGCAGGGCCGAGTTAGTGTGAACATACAATATTTAGGAACATTTCCTAGCCTCTTCAGATTGTATTCAGGTCCGCAGTTACAGATCCCGTCCTGTTCACATCTACTGCTTTGCCTATTGCACATCCCCATGTGACTTAAAAAGGTGTCTATTTGGTGGAAGACAATACTGTCAGACTGTGAGCTGGTGAGTTGGATTTTAGCGAAGGAATGTTGCGCGACTGACACAAACCCTTTAGTCCAGGCCTGGATGATAGCATTTTCATGAAATAGAACATCCTTTTAAGAATAACTGCACCATAACTGATGAATGAAAGCAGGCTGAATGTGCATGAAAACATTCTTGTATTATGCTTAATAGAAAAGATGCCGAGTGATAATACAATTTGTCTCCATGTACAACACAGAAATCTAAATCTTCTCAAAAACAGTTGAAATGAATTTAGAAAGAAGCTATTGCGACTAGCATATTATTAAACCTATACATGTATTTTTCTTAGAATTCGCTGCCAAGAAAAAGATTAGAAAAAGTGCATAGTCATATATCACTCTTGTTTTGCCTTGTGCAAATTGTTTCGACGTACCATACAGTAAGGTCACTAAAAGTAAACAAAAGAGATTGAAACGATTTGTGGAAAGAACACCACCAATGAATGCATATGAGTATTTAACCATATTTTAAGAAACTTAATGCTGGTACCAAAGCTTTATATGATGTATGATTCTCCGTCTTCAAAGTTATATGCGTTAATAAAAACAAAATCAAAGAAAGCACTTCTTTGCAAACTTTAACCAACAGTGACAGAAACCATACAGAATTAACAAACCTTTCAAATGTGCATAGATGATTTTGATCCCCTATTTAATGATATTAGACAACTATATAATGTGATGAAAGGACACTTAAATAACGTTGTTCAAGACGTAGGTAAACAGAAGTTGGCACATGGCCGGTTAGAGTTGCATAAATGAAGCTGATAGACCATCCAATATAT
>JAECUM010048979.1:0-11389 GCA_016617855.1 Megalonaias nervosa
CTTACATTTTGCAACACTTTTGTAGAGATATAGCGGTTACCATATATATATATATATACATATATATATATATATATATATATATATATATATATAGAGAGAGAGAGAGAGAGAGAGAGAGAGAGAGAGAGAGAGAGAGAGAGAGAGAGAGAGAATCTGTGCGTATTTGGGATGTATTTTTTTATTTATCTTTACTTATGTAATGTCAAACTGGAGTGTTCCTATTGATTTTCGGATTTGAAATCATTCCTGCAGGAATGACAGTATTTACTCCAAAACACGCCTCCTTCCGACTGATATTCCATTCTACCTCTTCAAGAACCAACATGGCTGCCGGAAAATCCAGGGCATGATCGAGACAGATGAAACCTTGACATTTTACAACGTTCAGAATCCAACCGAATCCAGATCTGCGTTAGGTCCTCTTCATCCAGCTACAGATCCCGGGGACGTCCTGTCTTCTGGAACGGGGTCATGCACGATCCACTACTGCTACTACTAGAAGTCCACAACATTTTAAAGAAATGAAATTTATGTTTTGAATTTTATGAAAAAAAAAATAAACGGGATTTCCAAGAAACATGCAGTCGTTTCATTATAATAAACAGAATATTTCCTGATGTCATTTCATACGTTCTATATTGTTTTGCATGAAAGATGCTGAACAAGAAACCATTGACGGCAAACATAGACGTGTTAAAAATAACATTCAAGAATAATCATCTCGCTTTCTTGATTTGAAACATTATAATAATAACAAAAAAAAAAAATGTTATACTATAGAAATATGTATATTTACAACTTCCTTCTAATTATGGTAACAAAGAAAAGCGCAGAATCAACCCTGATAGAAAGATGGTCAAAACAGAAACGGTATGAGAATGGAACAAAATACTCATAAAACAAAATATTCGGTGTAGAAAGAAGCTGCTTCGCTTCAATCATAGATCGAAGATACTTTGCAAATTATTAGCAATACATTTTATACTGTATATGAAAGTCAAGTTGGCATGTTGATAACACCCAAACACAAAGTACGAAACACAAAGCTTTCTCTGCTATGTGTTTGTATTGTTTTAAAATGACTGATTTCGGAATCACTGCAAAGCAAATAACAGTAAAACGATAGATACAAGTACATTTAGACAGAATAGATGCCTCCTTAAAATATACTTGAAATGAAAAGTAAAAAGTTAAAAAAGAATGATATGCATGATGCTTTCTGAGAAATCCACTGGCAACGCAAAAATGAAAGACATTGATAGGTGATTGAAAAGTGTTTTACAAAAGGAAAGTTAAGGATTTGCTAGAACGAAAAACACAAAAGATTTTCGAACTTGATCCTGCATTAAAAGAGCATCTAAATGTAAACGTTTTACAGTATTTGAAATTCTCGAATGTTGCAGTATTTTGCACAAAATGAAAGTAGAAAATGCCTTAATGTTTTACCAATGCAAAACACTCGTTGACATGGGCTACCTTCCTTACTTTTCTAAGGAAACATTTAATATCAGGAAAGTAATTTTAAGTGATTCAGTCGTTTACAAAGCGAAAGACAAGGATGAAGATAATACAGAAAATACGGAGAGCATGTTTTATGAACAAGTGGTATATCTATAAAAAAAGCAGATGACATATACAAAGTCGTAAAGATTCCGAAGACCTCAACAATGACCGAGAAAAATATATGTACTCATTAAAAGGAAAGAATACGATAATTTGTTGAACAGATGTGAAATAAATTATGTGCCAAAGATAAACCTATCCTCCTAAGATGCTTTTCCTCGGTTTATAAACTACCATCGGATAAAGACGAAGCAATATACATTACAATAAATCACATGTAAATAACAAAATGGTACACATGAAAAACATTATAAAGCGGCTATGATCCCAACAATGTCTTAACATAAGATGTAAAATGGAAATTTAAAGATAGATGTTTTCACTTGTGGTGGCTATTTCTAGATATTTAACGCTTTTACAAGATATAACACTTTGTTTTTGGGTGTTGTATTGTCTTTAAAACATAACATTCACAGTCTGTAGAGTCTCTGGATTTAATATGATTTTATGACATGTTCTTGGTGATTTTATGACATGTTCTTGGTGATTTTATGACATGTTCTTGGTGATTTTTGGCATGTTCTTGGTGATTTTATGTATTTTAGAGGTTCTTGGATGAATATCTTGTTTAGACATGTTCATTGATGTCATTGTTGCGTATTAGAGATTCTTGGATGAATATGTTGTTTGGACATATTCGTGGTGGTATTTTTGCATTTTAGAGGTTCTTGGACGAATATGTCGTTAAACATGTTCCTTGATGGTATTTTCGCGTTTTAGAAGTTCGTGGTGAATACGCTTTCCCATAACGGTGTCATGAGAAGAGAAGCGGTCATGGTAAGTATAGTGCCCATATGCATAAATATTGATTTCATCCATTATAATTGTTTGTTTTAGGTGGCTCAGACTTGGTTTAGTTATCTTGTATAACCCAATAATGTGGTTTTCTCTATTCATGTAGTGCCTGTCGTGATTGATCTCAATTTTTTTCCTCCAATAATGGTATTTTATTCAACGAATGCATTATTTCTTCTTAACAATTGACCTAGATACTTTCTTAAGCACACCAATTTGCTGTTTATTATTAAAAACGATGAAATACATTTTCGACCTAGTCAGTTCAAATTTGCGAATTATTTTTTCCGTTGCATTTGTCCTTGAATTCTACTTTTCCATTTGCTGTACTGAAAAGTAATGATTTGCAGGATAATTATTACCAGTTATTATTTATCATGTCATTGTAAATATTTTTTATTTAAATTCCATCAGCAAGCTATATGTGTCTGTGCAAAACAATAATATTCTCGCAATATCCCTTTTCAAAGATGATTATAACAAAAGTCATACATAACGAAGCAAAAAAATAATATTCTCGCCATATCCCTTTTCAAAGATGATTATAACAAAAGTCATACATAACTAACTTACCGGTTAATCCAGCACACGACGCCAAGTATCAACATGTCGGCAAGGCATTAACTATGACTTAACCAAATGATTTGCCTTAAAATCTTGATCAAATATTTTTCCTGAAACAAATCGCGGGTCTGCAACCAGTCTATGCTTTTCTTTGTTTCTGAACAATTCAGCATTAAACCTTTCTCAGGTTGTTCATTGTTTTACCGAATACAGACCTATATGAAGAAATCTTTCCTCAAATTCTTTTCCCATCCAAGCTTGTGTCTTTTAGTTATGCGTTAATACAAAATTTTAATCCTCTATTCTCTGGTGTTTTTGGATGAATGGATTTGACTGCATATACGCATGTTTGAAGCGATTATGGGTTTAGTAGTAAATAAAATAATATAGAAGCTGTACAGATGGAATTGTTGTTTTACATTTGAAAAAGAAAACCACGAGAATTTGTTACGTTATTGACAGTTAAAAGATATAGTCAAACGGAATTAAGGTCATTAACGGATTTTCTCGACCTAGGGAATGTCGGCAACCTTTTAATACATAAAGACGGAAAGAAGGGGAAACATGTCCATGAGTTCTTTAGACAAATTACCTCAAGATAATAACTGTAGCTAATGTTCACAAACACATCTTGCAAGGAACATCAACGCACGATACTACAGCAGCAAATTCGTGAAACAGTGTCTGAATGATATAATTGCAATTGTGCGTAAACATTGTCTGAACGATATCATTGTTACTGTGGCTAAACAGTGTCTCAACGGTATCATTGGTATTGTGGGTAACAGTGTCTAAACGATATCATTGGTATGGTGGGTAAATAGTGTCTGAGCGATATCATTGGTATTGTGGGTAACAGTGTCTAAACGATATCATGGGTATTGTGGCTAAACAGTGTCTGAACGATATCATTGGTATGGTGGGTAAACAGTGTCTGAACGATATCATTGGTATGGTGGGTAAACTGTGTCTGAACGATATCATTGGTATTGTGGGTAACAGTGTCTAAACGATATCATGGGTATTGTGGCTAAACAGTGTCTAAACGATATCATTGGTATTGTGGGTAACAGTGTCTGAACGATATCATTGGTATGGTGGGTAAACTGTGTCTGATTATTGTGGTAAACATTGTCTGAATGATATCATTGTTATTGTGGGTGACCATAAACCGCTACTGATATTAATCTCTGAGATTAAAATCAAGATCTTCAAAAATCTTTTTGATTATAAGATAAAATATGCGGAAAATTTGCAAATGGTGTAACATTAATAACGTATCGTTTATCACAACAGTGAAACCGTGCAAAGCAAACGTATCCCATATAATGGACACTTATTTATACAGAGAAACAGCTGTGAGTCCTTCTCTTAACTTCACTTTGATATTTAACCTCTACGTAACAATCAATCATCTAAAAAGGACATTTTTTGTTTATCCTTCTGTGTCCATTACATAAAAATTGTCTGTGATAAAAAAAATATAGATTATTCTGTGACATCAGTTGTCCAGGTTTATATGTAGCGACGTTGTCCGAGTTTTATATGTAGAAATGGGACGACATTTATTTTGCACCGAATTGCTCGTGGAAGGTAGGAAGGTTGTCAACGTCACTTGGACTGATAGGCAGAGATAAGCATGAAGGAACCCATGTATATAAACGAAGTCCTTAAACTTAACCTCAGCTGATCAAAATCTTGAACAATGGCGTACTCTGTAAGTAAATTCCTTACATATACAAATGCTTTGTTAGTCTATGTAGTTTGCAACGTCGTTAACCTGTTCTTAAATCATTCCTGTCTGCTGATAAAGCGATTCAAATTGCTAACCCTATATAGTTTTATGTTTCTAAATCATCTCTACAAACTCATGTTTTCCAAAATATCTCTCTCTCTCTCTCTCTCTCTCTCTCTCTCTCTCTCTCTCTCATCAAAAATACACGGAAAGATATTTTTGAGGTTTACATCCTTTTTAATTTAATACAATCACGGAATCAATTCTCTTTTTTGTAGATATTTGGACAAAGTATTTACAAGGAAATTTGGCTTCTAAGGCTGTCATTATTTTCCTACCGTACAAAAAATTAAACAAAAAACAACAACAACAAAACAAAAACAACGCAGTAAAATCATTCAGCGCCAGCAGTTCGGTTAGATCACAAATAAAAACACACCCTAATTAGACGATGGGTTTGTTCAATGCACTTTCTCATGCCGTAGCATTAGGTATCTACATATTGAATGCTCATAGACACAAAGACATATGCAGTTTTAACTGAAGTTGGTGTTCACTGATACTAACAAGAAACATTTGCTCTTTGAGGCTATTAACCGACTACAACGCAGTACAAGAAATTATAAAGTTATCTACCACAATGTACAGCATAAATATCTACCATATGCATTTGTACGATTGTAGAAAGGTGTGTTCCTATTTTGGCGATATTTTAAAATTCAATTATGCACTTTCCGTCATCAATTCATTTTTATTGGATATGTTTTATTAACAAATGAAGTTGTTTTGAAGCATGTAGTTTATGTAAAAATCTGCCACCTACTTTCCATTTCACGTTTAAATGGCAGCACTAAACAATCACACATAAAATGCATTTCTTTAGTGAACAACGCTACATGTTTGGCGGCACTTGGTGATACACTGGTCATAAATATGTTTCGATTTTACCGTCGGTTGGCCATGCTGGCGAATTGTGATTGTGTGACGTCGCTGCTGCAACCAAAGTGTAACAAGATCTTATCAGTTATAAAAAGGTGACAAGATGATGGCAAGGTGAGCATTCCTAAAGAACAGCACATTGCATATCGCCAGAAAGAATTTTAACCTGTAAATAAATCAAAAATTGATAATACATTCATGTTCTGGAAAGAACGAAGCAAAATGAGATTTAAACAGCAATATGTGAAAATTTGCTTCCTATATTGTTGATGAAGTTGTTTTGCAAGTAAAAACTAACACATTTGGGGTTATTTAATTTCGTTGAAAACGTATTTGACTGATGATTCCTTTACTTCAATGATTGCCTTTATGGACAGTAATTTACTGTGTACACTGACAACAATCCGCTCACGTATATTCTTACATTAGCCAAACTTGATGCCACTGGGCATCGATGGTTAACTGCTCTAACTGCTTACAACTTTGACATCATTTACAGACCCGGATCGAGGAATTCGGAAGCGGACGGTCTATCTCGTTTGCCATGTGTAAAGAGTAGGAGCAGCACCAAGGATATGAAGTTTATTACCAAAGAGACCTTACACGCTCTCTGTAATTTAGCTAGTGCACAATCATTTGTTGAAAGTCTTTGTATGTCTGCAGATGTTGCTGATGACATTGACTCTGGTTCTGGAATTGCCGCAGTGACAGAGAGAAATTGAAGAGTTGCTCATTCCAAGGATCATGTTATAAGGGAATGGGTAAGCATGTACGAGACAAAGGAAAGCTTAATGTCAGTCCCTACCTACTGGAAGAGATCATTTAGCATTATTTCGGACCTTTGACAATTTATGCCTGCGAAGAGGTGTGCTATACAGGAGGACAAGTGCTGATGATCATGATCAACTACAGCTGGTACTTCCCAAGTCTCACCGTGAGGAGGCTATGCACTACTTACGTGATGATTGCGATCATTTAGGCCGAGACAGGACCGCTTTCTCTCCTGAGGGACAGATTCTATTGGCCGCGCATGGCAAAAGATGTGGAAATATAGATTCAAAAATGCATGCTTAGAAAATCGTCAACGGATGTTCGAGCACCACTCATCAACATAGTGACCACATAGCCACTGGAACTCGTTTGCATCTATTTTCTTACTCTCGAGATGTCCAAAGGAGGCTACCAAAATATACTGGTTATTACAGATCATTTTACCAGGTATGCACAGGCCATTCCAACAAGAAACCAGACAGCCAGAACTACAGCTGCGGTTCTGTTTAATGGTTTTATAGTGCATTATGGTATGCCCCAGCGTTTACATTAACACCACGGTGCAAACTTTGAAAGTAAGGTCATCAAGGAATTATGTCCAATTACTGAATAGAGATGTCTCGAACTACCCCCTATCATCCAATGGGCAATGGTATGTGTCAGTGATGGAATTGGACACTGCTAGATATGTTGGGAACTCTCAACCCAGATCAGAAAAGGGATTGGAAAAGCTAGTTAGGACCATTATTTCATGCATATAATTGCATGCGCCATGAGTCGACAGGTCAGATGCCATTCTTTGTGATGTTGGAAGAGAGCCACGTCTACCTATTGACCTCTCATTTGGATTAGACAAGGGTAGTGGATCGGGCAATTTGTCCATTTATATCAAATCTCTTCGGAATCGATCGGAAGAATCGTACAAACTAGCCACATGTCTTGCGGGAAAATCTCAAGAAAAACAGAAGAGAGCATATGACCTGAAAGCAAGAGCTGCAACTCTTCAACCTGGGGATAGGGTTCTTGTGAAAATTGTGGCATTTCATGGAAAACACAAAATTGCTGATTGCTGGGAGACTAATATTTACGTTGTACAATCCCAACCAATCTCGTGCGCAATAAACCCAATTTCTTATAACAAATACTGGACTTGCATTTTCTATTCTGCGAGTAGAAGGCAAGTGGTGTAACACTAGCCACCACACAAACCCCTATACTAAAATGCACACTTTTCATATACAATATAGTTACTGGTTTTTATCAAAGGTAGTTAATCAAACAATTTCTTTGTTTGGTAAATGAAGTGAAAATTGTTATTTTCTGAATGTTGACTGCTTGAATCTAAGGCTATAAACTTTTAAATTTCGGGTATGTGAAACAATCATTAGATTATATGCAGGTGAATCAGATTAAACTTTTAATGTAACTCATGACACGATCTTTATATAACTAGAACAAAAAGGAAACACATTTTGGTCTGATACAGGACACAGGTAAGATCATTTAAAGCCAAAAATATACATGTAAAGATTATTCAAAGACAGTTAAAATGGATAACGAGTCTTAATATCTGTATCATATTTTAAATCGGATTCTTCTAAATTTCATTTACAGATGCAGGTAACTGTATTATTACTCGTCTGTCTAAGCTCAACAGAAGCCCAACTTGTCTCTGGGGTTGCTGGTTCGGATGGCACGGTTTCTGCAGGAAGTGAGCCAGTTGGTCAAACGATTGTTCCTGGTTCAAGCGGAAGTGGGTCAGTTGGTCCAATGATTGGTCCTGGTGGTCTCCCCTTCATGGCACCGAACCCGAGTGCAATCCGTCACGTAGGTATAGGATACAACCTCTTGAAGGGAAACCCAGATGGTGAACATTGGTCCACGGGAGGTGAAGACCCTGGAACCCACCTCACTAAGAAAATATTGTACGTTGATCCCTTGGATCCAGCAAGACAGCTCGTGGTGGAACACCACGATAATTGTCAAACATCCCACGGCTTTCATCTCTTTTACGACACCAAGTCATATCAGGACAAGCTTTTTAATACGGTTCAGACTTCAGGTAGATAACTTAAGGCGATTTCTTTTTTTATTTCCATCATTCAACAAACATACAAAGATTTTAATGAATGCAATATTAAATAATTGAATAAAGAAACAAATAAGCTGAACAGTCATTACCATTATTATTCTCATCATCGGCGTCGTCATCAAATGATCAATCTTCACAGATCTGACTGGATGACAAAGATTCTGGACAGAAGTCCAGTTGCAGAATACTTCCCCTAGCCACACTTTCTGTGATGTAACACTAATTGCAATTGCTCACAACCCCCCAATGGAGTTTCGAAACCGGGAAAGAAAAGGAATCTTACTGGACGACTAGAAAATAGACGACCACGCGCAAATAAAATCATCATCTTTTACAGCCAACACAGTTATATTTAATTTTTCATTTTGCCCATTAGTCATTCACTCGCCTATAATTCCTATTAAAACAATGAAATATCCGGGATATATTTTACGATTACGCCAATTTACATTATAAAAATAGATGGTGTTACTTCTCATCCATTTGTAAGGTCGATATAAATAGTCGAAACATGAAAAATTTTCAAGCTTTGATTTCAGTAGAAATAGTTATGCAAACGTTTGTAATTTCTACGCTTTTTTTGGTTACTGTTTGTCTTATCTTTTTTTTGTTGCCTCTGAAATTTTTTTTTTATTTAGAATCGAAATAGCTCAGTCTAGTGAGAATCTAGTTTCGCACTGTTCGTTGTCAGTTCATTGTAATTATCTTAATCAATCCCTGACACACGCGAACCCTTGATAGATCCAGTGCACTTGAAAGGACTGCTATTCACCCTGTGATGTGTGTGTGTGTGTGTGTGTGTGTGTGTGTGTGTGTGTGTGTGTGTGTGTACATCTCTATATAATACAATATACAGTAGCTGGTTTATATACATATATTCTTTTTCTAGGTTCAGCGGATGCAACTCTACGCCCATATGCCTTCATGCTCAGTTCAGGTAGGTAAAGATTCATCTTGATCATTTCGTGTACAGACTCTTTAGTACAAGGTGATATGACACTACACTGCTACAGACAGGCTTGCTCCTTTTCTCGATGTTCTTCGAATCCTCATTTTCGTCCTTTTCCTGTGTTTGCAGAATTTGATGATAACGAGAAGTCCTAAAATCGTACTACAAGAATAGAGTGTTTGTTTGCAGCTTCATCGTTTGAAATGACGTACTGTAAAAATATAACCTTCTGACCATACAAGAGCATTTTATTTATATGCAGTATAAGAATATATGGTTCCCACCATACATTAAATTTTGACCTGTATGCAGCAAAAAAAGTAAGGTTTCCACCATACATTAAAGTTTGACTTTTATGTAGTACAAAAATATGTTTCCCACCATACATTAAATTTTTTTGCAGCATGGAAATATATGGTTCCCACCATACATTAAGGTTTGACCTGTATGCAGCATTCAATAATAAGGTTCTGACCATACAATAACCGTTGACCTGTATGCAGCATAAACTGACAGGAAAATAAGTTGCATTTTTATTCCACTTTCTGTCGGAGTAAATTTTAAGTAAGAACAATAAATAATGTATGTATGTATATAAACATGCACGCATGCATGTATGTATTTATGCGATGAGTGATCTTCTGTCTTATGCTAAGGCACATCAGCACAACCCTGACTAAATAGTGGCAAGTAAGTTTAGATATCCACTAAAGATATACATGACAAAGGTAAAAGCAAGAACTGGCTACATTCTTTATATATTAAATCAAACTTTTGATATGAAGAACATTTTTTTTAAAAAGTCTAAGACTTTCTTAGCTGAAACATTATCACAGGACGTATCCTAGGGAATAAAGGTTACCTCCAGTAGACGCCATTTACGATACGTAAGAGGGAACACCAGGGTTATTTTGCATCCACGAAACCTCAGGGGCAGGGAAGGTGTGCTTCTAAATGTGGGTGGCAGATTGCCAGCATGAAGTTGGAAGGAGAATTAGAACAAAGTCACAAATCCTGACTACGTATGTTTGTGGTGCTACAAGTATTATAAATGCATCCCAGTTCGAGTAAATGTCTCAAACAAAAACGTCGACTTATGTCCAAATTGTGCATTTTGTTAGATACTGCATCTATCATTGGAATGCTCTACTCCGTACTCACGAATATATATTGCAAATCCGTGCATTTTTTTCGTATGCTGCCATGGACCAGCACGACTCGCTCTGGAAATTCCTTTGATGTGACAGGAACAGATATGCACTGGCGTTGACATATTCTGATTAAAGGGATTCCCCGTATTAACTCTCAAACATTAAGTAGGCTAGTCAATAATGCAGATAGATTCATTCAGAGATTCTGGGGTTTCCATGAACTCGAATAAAAATTAGTTAACACTTTAAAAACATAGAAGTTGATTTATTGCTGGTAGCCAAATGTAGAACTATAAAAACTGTAAATACAAATTAATTGTTTCCTCGCTCATATATGTGATTTACGGGGGGGGGGGGTGTCTTTTGATTTGATTTTAATAAAACTAAAGCTGGATGTAATTTCAGTTTGTATTGTAAAGTTTTTGAAAATATGCGATTTGAATGGGCTGTATCCAAACACACACACACACACACACACACACACACACACACACACACGAGAGACAATACCAAATGTTTTATTTCACTCACAAGACATTTTAATATATACTCAGAAAGTTACATTTTCTATTAATATATACTTGAAGGCCGGAAAAATCGATTTGCATGAATTTTTTCCCGTTGTCTCTATGCGAATGCGGTTAACGCGATAAATATTATTACTACATCAAAAAAAAAAATGTTACGAAATTGTAAAAATAATTTGGGATAGTACCTTTTGCGAATTTTTTCTCCTATATGTAACGTTTAAAACATTGTATTTTATT
>JAECUM010048982.1:0-10000 GCA_016617855.1 Megalonaias nervosa
ATTATTTCTCTGTTGTTACAACGTTGACAGTATGTGACAATTTTATTTTGCTCAAGACAGAGATCTCTGTCAGAATCACACTTGCATCTCATTCTATAGTTTCAGTCGTCTACTAAAATAATCTTGTCAGGGCAACCAGCTCCCAACGATTTCCTCAAAAACATACTTTTTCTTTTCCCGCAGACTGCGCAAATACTTTTTAACATCGCCCTGTTGTTCTTTGTTTTTTCTCTTGTTTCATTGATATTTTCTGTTTTAGTTTTACATTTGAGACAATATGTTGACATTATATATTTGTAATATAGATAAAATTACTAGTAAGCTTTAGATAGATTTACAAAAAAATTATTGCAATCTCATCATTGGCGTGAGAAGGTTACTTGTCAAACTGTAAAACAAATTTTAAAAAATTAAATTTAGGCTGGGACATCTGTTTAATGAACATTATACAATAATATCCACAGGCAGAAGTTCCAACAGGTTGAAGTTGATTGGACGAATAATATATTATTTTATACTTCGACATGTATTTTTTTTATTGCGTCTCTCGGAGGAAGTTCAAATGAGTCAAAATAATTGTTATCATAAACTGCTACCCAATGTATACCAGATCCATCGTTGAAATCTTGTATATTTATCACACACGAACCCAGCGATTTTACCGCCGCAAGTTCATCTTTGCAATAAACTCCGTGGAATCCGGGAACCGATCCTAACTTATCAAGTATATCAAAGTTACTTAGCGGGATGGCCATGTTCCCGGCAATGTTAGTCCTCGTCCTCCTATTCCCAGCAGATTTGGCAGTATACTTCCTGCTAACCCCGCTAAAAGTAAAGGAAGAAATCCTCCTTGTTTTGTTCGAGGACGCTTTGTTTTCCTTTTTTCCGATGATTTTGTTTTTCGTTGTGGCATTATATTTATCAGTTACATAAAATTAAACTGAAAGTTTCTTTATACCATGACATTCAACTGCTTTTTTCGTTGCGCCAGATATTGCTCCAGACGCTGCTGCTAGCCCTAATGTACCTAACACCGGCAAAATTTTAGGTAATAACGTTCTGGCTATTACAGATAGTGCCGGACCAAAGAAACCACCTTGTTTTGCCATCGCTGTTATTTGTGCAGCACTTACATTTAAAACAAAAGGTTTGCCGCGATCGTACCTATTCACTTGTTTTTTGGTTAACATTAATTTTGTTAAAATACCCTTGGAAATGTCAGGGTTGATTTTTAATGATACCTGCCTCTGCTTTGCAACAGCAGCTGCTAATTTTTTAACTTGACCATTAGTCAAATATATTTCTTTTATAATATATTTTGTCATCTTATATAATGATCACAGATTAAACTTGTACTGTCATTTTACCGCCAACAGAATCAATCGTAATAAATCCGTAGCTGATCACTAACGCGTACACGTACAACTGTGCCACAGGAACTGCTCCGAGTGTCCAAGTAATTTCAATAGCAGATGTTGAGTCGACAGCTCGCTCGCTATGTTTACTAACATCAAAATAAAATATCGGATAAAATGTATGAAATTCCTCTGTTGATATCTGAGATCCATCTCCAACATCCTGATATTTTTGCACTGCGTCGAGTAGATACATGTAAGGTCTAGTAATATTTTTATTAGCGTCATCTGCAAAATTACATTCTATCGCTCGTTCTGGATATTGCTTCGAATTTAGTCTAGCATATATTCGTCTAACATCGGCGTTATCAAATATCACATTATTTTGTTGTTGGTTACCACGCCGCGCTTGCTGTTGAAATACAACAAATAATTGCCTCGGCAGTTGTTCGCTTGATGTTGTTGTAACTCGCCATGTGTAGTCGGTAATATTCGGAACTGCTGTTTGATATATTTTATGTTGCTGAAAATAAATTCTGTTTGTATGTTTTTGTAACATATCATTTAATTCTGACACTTTAGTGATTGATGACGTTATTCGTGGCATCCAAAGCGCAAGTTTGTTTATGATAAATTGTACATCAGCTCCGCCTGACCTAAACAGGCAGTCGTTTGTTCTGCTCCATCTAAAATTAGTGTATGTTTAACTCCACGAAATACTTTATTGTAATCGCGACAAAAGCCAAATATTGTATTTAGTGGCAGCATCATTGTAATTTGACGTGATCCTTCTGCAAGTGCCTTCCTTCTGGTATAACCTTCATTGTAACGTATATTTCTTCTGTTATGAGCAATTATGTTATTAGCATGTTCTAACATTACAGTGCCGTCTGCAGCTGCATCTACTTGATTTACGCCAAGATTATTACAAGCAGCATTAAGTGAAAGTCTTGTAGTGTCTGCGTTAGCGTCTGCAGCTGGTGCGGCTATACCTAGCGAAGCAGCATTAGCAATAAGAAAATTTCTTACATTTGCAGCGGCATCAGCTCCAGCAGCTATAATGGGTGTTAATCCTGATAAAATTTCAACTGATGCAACAACACCTGCACCACCACGTCCAGTATCTTTAAACCACATCATGTTAGTTTCAGTTGCTCTTGAATAATCGTCGGAAAACGAAATAATATTTAAGATTGTACTTGCAACTTGCAGGTGACTTGAAATATCATCAACAGTTTGATTGGCCAGTTGATATCGGGCACTTTTAAATAAGCACCAGCCATTATTTATAAGAGCTACTTCTGTTCCAGCTGCAATTGCAACAGGCGGATTGGCCACTGTCATAATCTGACCGCGAACTTCTAACATTGCCTTATGTGGCAGTAGAAATACATCTTCGTCTCGAGTATTAAATGTTCCAATACCAGCTTTATTTGGTTCATTAGAATTTTCATCGAGATACTCAACATACTCAAATTCTGTTACAGTGTCATCGGTGTCATAAGTTTCTGCTAAATCGAGATAATTTTTAACAGACATTTTCTATTTATTAGGTTATACAAAATTGTCACTGCGGCGCTGCTACTTTAGATATTAATTTTTGTATAATCTGCTCGCCCTTTGGTGATAAAAGTTTTTGTTGTTGTTGTTATCATAGCACGTTGAGTTTCTTTTGTTGGAGCGATTTTTGATATAACTTGTTTTATCTCAGATGAAGACGGTGCGCCTTTAATTTTATCAGCTATTTTTTTGTCCCACTGCAGTTCCAGCGGCAGATGCAGCTCCAGTTGCAAAAGCTTTACCTGAGTCAAGTGCAATTGGTGCAACTTTGCGCACGATTCCCGGAACATTTTCAACAATTTTAGTAAGTATATTTCCAAAAAATCCACCAACTATTTTTTTTCTGTAAAATTTTTTTCTCTGTTTCATTATATCTGAGGTTGCATAATTTTTATTGCCAATCACGACGTCGATAGCAAAGCTATTGCGCACGTAGGTGTAAATAATAAGTAACAACCTCGTTATTCAGATCCAGCTGTCGTCCAGATTGATCTGTCAACTGCATATTTATTGTTGTTATTTGATTTTCAACATTTAGCGGATAATAAATAACTTGCCGCGGACTAATTTGCATGAGCGAGCCCGGTGGAACTTCTGGCGAGAAACTATATATCGTTTGTCCTTTACTACCTTGGGCTGAGTAAGATCCAGAGGCAATAGAGCAATTTATTAATATTGTGTTTACGTCAGTTATATTTACCGGCAGTTCACCGTCAAATGTTATAGTTTGTTCTGTGGTTGATCCATATTTCTTGTGAGTAAATCCAATCAGCGATGCTATGCTTGTTGCTGATGAAAAATCTATTATCAAATTATTTTTAATGTTATTCTAGCGCGTAATGTGCTATAGTTTGGTGTTAGCTCAAAATTTTCTGAAACTCCTCCATTTTCTGTTATTAATTCGCGTATCGTCTTATTTAAATCAGTTACGTTGTAGGCTCCTTGCGGAATTTTAACCGATTTCCATGTAGGTCTTGGAGCTGGAGTTAAAGTAAAATCAAATTTATCGTTTACACCCGTTTTTACGTTAGCCATAGAATGTCAGCACGTGCAGGAAATTAGTCCAATTTCATACTGTTTTTCAGTATCAAGTTGTATTGGCGGAATATAATTTACTGAAAAATTTGCGCTATCTTTAGCGGCTGTACTAGAGTCTAGTAATAATGTTGTTGACATTGTTATTTATTATATTTTTACAAAATTAAGTCGCGGTGCAAAGTTTCGTATTCGTCAGATGTTAATAAATTTTCTGATCTTAGATGATCTAATATATCAATAATTTCATTATCAATTTCAACACTAATATTACCAGGTTCTTTTGATGATATCAACAGCATTAACCTGCCTACCATTTCAGCAGTTGATGTAAATATTTTTACACCGGTTCCAGTTTTTTCTTTTTCTTCATATCCTTTCTTACAAAATTTCATGCGATTTTCATCATTTATCGTAAATTTCCTATAAAACTTCCAGCCTTTACCAAACCCTGTTTGTCTGTTCTCATCTGCTGTTCTTTTAAATACTCCAGCAATAACACCAGATCTAATTTTATTAGAAAGTTCAGTCATATGATCTTCTTCATTAGTTTGTTCTAAATCATAATTAAACTTAAAGCCATTATTTATCATTGTATTTAAGTCATCAATAAGTTTATCATACTTTTCTTTCGACCAAGTTTTTAATTTATCAATTTCATTTATATCATTTTCTGTTAAAAACGCATTATATTCGTTATCAGTTATTTTATTATATGCTTTTTCTCGATAAAATCGTCTTATTTCGTCAATACTTAAAAACTTTATCGTTCTCTCACAATATATTTTTGTTCTTGTTCAATATCCTCTAATCTTTCTGATAATTTTCCCAACATAGTCCTAATTTCATATGAAGTTATTTCTGCTAATCTTCTTTCAAATGAAATTGGATTAATGATCAGCCGATTTAGTTCATTTCGTCTAGCAACAGGATCAGGAATATTTGCTACAAGAGCCTCAGCCAATGTTCTTTTTTCCTCATCAGATCTAGCAACAATTTTTGCAGCAGTTGCTTCTTGTTGTTCTTTAACAATTCCAACCAAACCTTCTTCCTGTAGTCGCTTAAGTTCTTCTTCTGACAGTGGTTTAGTTTCAGGTTGTTTTCCAAGTAGTGCTTCAGTAACTGGTTTGAGAATCGTAGCTGTTGCTTCTGCAGCAGTTACTTGTCCACGTCGTGCTTGCTGCACTTTTTCCTTAAATGCTGCTTGAGATTGAGCAAGTTTTTTTTTAGATCTTCTATATGTTTTCTGTATTTTGCTCGTTTATCCATAATTATTATATATAAAATTTATAAAATTAAGACTATCGAAAACAAAAACTTTCTGCAAGTAACTGTCAATACAACAGCGAAACATTTTAGTTGGATCATGTGTAAGTTTATCAAATAAGAAAAAGTTATATTTATCTTTTGTAGCTTTATGATATAATTCACCAAATTTATCTTTTGTCACATCACCGCATTGCTCGTTCGCGATATTTCTAACGTCAACATTGTCCAGTCCCGGAAATAATATAAAGCAACCAGTATTTCGTCTGATAAATCTGTCAACATTATAAAAACCTTGAGCGAGATAAACAGAATTACATTTTTTATTACGCGATAGTGAAAAATACGATCTTATTTTATTCATTTCTACATTATTTAGCGGAATATCGTCAAAAACTACTATCTTATGTTCATCTGAATCAAGTTGATTAACTGGAACAAGATCTTCTGGTTGTTTGACAATAAAAAATTCTTCGCCAGCATCACGATCAACATGAAGTTTGTTATTATATTCGCTTAGTAGCTCGTACGTATCTTGTTGTGGATTAATTGTATAAATATAAACTTGATCGTAGTTAAAATTATCACCAAGAGGTAAATTCATAAGCAAATTTGTTTTTCCCGATCCAGTTCGCCCAGCAATAAGATAATGACAATCTGGAAGTTCATTGTTATGTTTATGTTTCACCAACCGCTCTGTATCAAAATTTAATATCGTCGATTTTGCCATTTATTTTGTTATATAATTTTATGTTATATTAAACTGACTAATGTTGACAATTTTATGTAGGACAATAAATAATGAGCTACTATACAAAATTTGGAACATTAGTAGACAATTCAACGTCAAAAACTGAAAGTACAACAATAACAGACGGCAAGATTGATTTATCAGGTTACCTGAAAAAATCCGGTGACACAATGACAGGAAACCTGTTTATGTTAAATCAACGAGTATTAGGTTTAGAAACAGCGTATCCGCCAATAAATGTTAATAACACACAAGCTGTTAGTTATGCACAACTAAAATCTGTTGATGACAACAAGTTGTTGTTGACAGGAGGAACTTCAAGCGGCAACTTAGATATGTCAGAAAAAAAATAATAATAAATTTGGAGACCAGGTATCCACCAGCAAACTTAAATTATACACAAGCGGTAAGTTATGCACAGTTGAGGTATGTGGATGATAACAAACTTGATAAAATCGGTGGAACGGTTATAGGTAATATCAACATGTCAGGAAAAAAAATAATAAATTTGGAGACTGCATATCCGCCAGCAAATGTAAATAACACACAAGCGGTAAGTTATGCGCAACTAAAATCTGTTGACGATAATAAACTTAACAAAGCCGGTGACACAATGACAGGTAACCTTACAATGAGTAATAACTCAAAAATAACTGGATTACCGACAACCTCACCACCAGCTAATGATGCTGATGCTGTCAGTTATGCTCAATTAAAAGAAGAACTTACCCCATATTTTAAAAAATCCGGTGGAGCAATGTCAGGCAACATAAACATGAGAGACAAAAAATAACTACGACATATGTTCCAGTTAGCCCTAATGATCTGACAAATAAAGTGTATGTTGATAGTCTGTCTATTGGTATAAAACGAACTAAAAACAATGTCGGGTATTTTCCAACAATTCATAAGTCAACAGTTGGGTTTGAGGTAAGCGCATCAACATATTATCTCGAAAATTATCCTTATTACGCTTTCTCTGATAGACATGAGTGGACGACCAACGGAGAAGTTGAAAATTTTTGGATCAAAATTAAATGTCCCAATGCAGTTGCTATTTGGCAATTTCATTTGCGAGGTCGATTAAACTCTAGTGTTGGTCGAATTTATAATTGGCGATTGGAAGGCTCAAATGATGATATCGACTGGACAACGTTGTATAGCACAACAGACACTTACATTTCAACAACACAATATTTTACAATCCCGACAGAAAATACCGTTAACAAGTACTTCTATTTTCGAGTTAATGTTTTAGCTGCTGAACATCCATTTCCAGAACTGACAGCATTTCAAATATACACACTCGATGATCAAAATTAATCTAATGCTATAAAATAATGTCAGAACCACCAATTATAGCCATTGCGAAAGAATTTTATGATAATATTCTTAACCCTGATAAAGATGTTGGAGCTGTTGATGCAGCAGCAAAATTAATCCAAGATTTGAAAAACTTAGCATCAAATCATTAAATAATCCAACATTACCAGAAAATATTGCTAATTTTATTCGCGTTATACATATGCGAGGACCACAACTGAAACAAGCAATAGAAAACTTTGATATTATATGCAGATACTGTCATCCTGAGGATTGTCTAGAAGAACAAAAACAAGTTAAAATTATATTTTAAAAAATATTACTCGAGCTTGATTGGTCTAACATAGATTTGATAATAAAATCAGATTTAATAAAAGCACGAGTTTATAGTGGAAGAACACTAGAAGAAAGACGAATAAACGAAAATCATACTCGTCTTGACAAACTAGTGGAAAATAAAAAAATGAGAATGAAAAGAAACAAAAAGTTACATGATAGTTTTTCAAAACGAGGTATATTTAAACATCTCGGTATGTACTACCATGACAAAGAAACCTTGGTTAAAATCGTTACTATGACGTCAGACGCAGAGTTAATTATTAAAGTGTACGCAAACGCAATTTTGCCAATCATACGTAAAAAGGACGCAGAATTTGATCCGATTATTGTTAACAAGTCTCTAAAGATAATCAAAACTTTAGACGATGAAATTAGTAATTTTAGTGATGATGAGCAAGAAAAGTTTTTTGAAGAGGTCGATCAAACAAAGTTGGAAATAAAGTCTGATTCTTATTATGATATAAGTGAAGAAGATGATGTTCCATTACCATCATTCCAATACTCTAGACAATTGTCATTACGGAATTATTACAATGAAATTAAAGCAATACTCACAAAACCATATGAAAAATTAATGTTAAAAGTAGCTTCTGCTGTTGGTCTTCTCACAATTGAACTAGATAAGCTTAAAAAATTAATGCTAGCAAAATTCGTAGTCGCATATGCAATTATCAGACAACATCTTGTTCTCAAAAATTACACGTTAGATCAGTTGAGTTTAGTTTTAGGGTATATTAAAGAAACAGAAATCGATTACAGTAATTTGGTGAATAAAACAGATTTATATGAGAGTGAAGTAGGAAATAGTTTTGATTCATATGCTTGGTTAAAGAAACAACATGTACTAACAGATAAACAATATGATGATACTTCGTCAGATATTTATGACAAATGCAGAGAGTTTTTAGCTGATCCTAAAAATAATAAATTCCGCGAGTTTCTCGATTCGATTGTTGGTGCTAGAACTTTTGTCTTTGTATAAAATATTGTATAATAAAAAAACAAATCATCGATTTCAATCACATATCAGAATAAATTCCAAAACAAGATGTTGACGCACTAATGCAATATTACAGATATTATCATAAAAACCTCTGGTGTGTAAAAGAATGTTATAAATACTATCGTAAAATACTTCGAGTAATATCATATTTGCCACTGCTAATGACTAGCTCTGGTATAATTTCAAGTGGAGCATCATTAAATCCGTTTTTGTTAATAATATCAGGCGTTGGTGTTTCTCTTGCAACAGCGTGTAAAAAAAATTGAACGTCGACTTGTGACTAAAAAAAATTCCTGCAAAACAGCTAGTATAACGTACAAAAAATTATTTGATCAGATACGATCTTATTTGCAAGGTGTAAATTTGATATGGACCATTTAATACGCGAGTTTCGTATTATTGACAGTATGTTAACAGATATTCTACCAATGAGAGTCAGCAGGCATGAAAAAGATTATCAAAAAAAGTATGTTAATGATAGAGTATGACATTTTATCTAAAGTTTAGAAATAATGTGTGATTCGTATTTGTTTGAAGGGGTAGAGGTCCTGGGCTAGAAATCTCCTAACTAAAAACTGAAAGTCTTGCTGGGATAGGTATTGGTGGGTCTCTGAGATGGTAATTTGTATTTATTTGGAGGGTGGGTAGAGATCCTTGAGGTAGAAGTCTACTGAGCTAGAAATCTCCTAGCTAAAAACTGTAAGTTGTTTTGGGATAGGGGTTGGTGGGTCTCCGAGATGGTAATTTGTATTTGTTTGGAGGGTGGGCAGAGGTCCTTGAGATAGAAGTCTCCATTTCCCTTACTACTATGTGACACAATTATATCTGAGATTCTTCTGAGCTGTCTTTGTATTACAGATTGCAGACATGTGAAAATTTGTAGTTGCTGCTGTAGTATACTATCACATCACAATCACTTTTCAGGTAAGTAAAATATTGGTTTTATTACATATATGCAATTATATATATATATACTTCAGTGTGATTCAATTTCTTCTACAGCATTAATATAACGGTTAAACGATTTTAAATTGTTCTACAAAATTAGTATGTCCACTGGATATTGCGGGTATATTTTTCAGTTCAGATTAGTGAGTACCACATCCATAAGTCTTTTTATGCAGCCGGTTCAATGTTAAGAACAAGCGACGGCATAAATTACTTCTTGTAGAGAAATCTTTTTACTTTCATTTTATGTTCTTTTCCATCATTCATCTAGCTTACAAAGTTGTGCAATGAATTTCACTTTCAAGATCATAGTAAAGATATCTCAAGATTATAGTAAAGCTATCTGAAAACCATAGTAAAGACATCTCAATATCATGATAAAGGTAACTCAAAATCATTGTAAAGATATCTCAAGATCAT
>JAECUM010048983.1:0-13929 GCA_016617855.1 Megalonaias nervosa
TATATATATATATATATATATATATCAAAACATAAATAAAAAACCAACAAAACACACGGACCTATCTGACTCATAAGGTATGGATGTACTTTGATGAATGTTGTTGCGTCTAATATGTGAAAAACAGGCTACCTATAAAAGGGTACTGGATTTCATAAAATCCTTTACTGTGGAAGTTTTGCATGTATAATCTACATTTGTACATGTTCTTCATGATGATAAAATAATAATAATAATAATAATAATAATAATAATAATAATAATAATAATGACAATAATAATAATAATATTCCAGAGAAAAATGTCTCATCGAGGATTTAAATAAATTCACATGAATAATAAACGTGTCACTAATAGTGAACAATCGATAATCAATCATGTAATGTTTTAGATTTGTATTTTGCATTCAGCTTGTTTCTTTCATTTCCTCGGTGTAAACGTTCTTTTTTTTTTAGAAATCCACCTAAATAGCGTGAATGTGGAGAATGATATTCTACCTGATAATATTTTAAATCTAAATTGGCGGATTGGGGAGGCTTGCTTAAATTTACATGACTGTGAAGGAGGTTATTCTCACTGCATAAACTTTAAATATACAGTGCCAGATTTGGGCGGCTTGCTTAAATAGACATGACAGAGGAGGACTTTATTTCCACTGTTAAAGCATTCTAACTCTACAGTGTCAGATTTGGGCTTCTTGCTTAAATGAACATGACTAGACTACGTTATTTCATACCTTATCAGCACTTTAAATTTACAGTGTCATTATGGGCTTCTTGCTTAAATGAACATGACTAGACTACGTTATTTCATACCTTATCAGCACTTTCAATTTACAGTGTCATTATGGGCTTCTTGCTTAAATGAACATGACTAGACTACGTTATTTCATACCTTATCAGCACTTTCAATTTACAGTGTCATTATGGGCAGCATGCTTAAATGAACATGACTAGACTACGTTATTTCATACCTTATCAGCACTTTCAATTTACAGTGTCATTATGGGCAGCATGCTTAAATGGACATATTGGTGGGGGCTGATCGGCTGAAAGTTGTGACTAGTGATATGCATTTATACATTTTTGTTTGTTTGTGTGTTTGTTGTTTTGTTTATGTGTATGTCTCAGTTTGGGTTTATATATACAAGCTCGTGTGAGTGGTTGTAATACATGAAAACAACAATAAAAATAATATGCCGTGACCATCATATATTTTGATTACAATCTCGAAAAAGCAAGAAGCTTGTTCACAACCAGCTTATTCCAGTAGCTTTACAAATAACATATCTAATGGAAACTCACTTTACCTATATATGTAGGTCTGAAATGTAGGAAGACTCTCGACATACGATAATATTCGACAAAGCTTATTTTTTAATCACAAAGGTTTCTCTGATATAAAATCCAGATTTTGCTAATTATTTTTATTTTTGTTAGTCCCTTTTTAGCATGAATGTATTACCAAACCAGACTTGGACCAGCAATGGATCAACAAAGCATGAATTATGAAGTAAACTTTGTATGTTAGTATTTGTCGGGAGTTTGGTTGTGTAGCGTTTCTCGATCCACTTAAGATCAACGTTTTTATAAAATGGGCCACCCCAGACTAGCACTTGATAAAAAAAAAAATAGGTCAGGATAAATAATATGTGGCAGATTTATTAAAACAAACATTGGAATACCACATGCACAATATAGACAAACATACCATACATGTACACTGTTTCACCAGCTATTGGTACTGACATGTGCCCGACACTGGAGAAGAATATTTAAGGTTTACAATGACTTTACTCTACTCCACAATGTATACATTACAAAACATCTCATATTGGTGCTTTGTAGGGTTAGTGATTCCTTTTCTTTACTTTCCTACACATAAATGTACAGTATCTGCTTTGCGACTGTTACCGAGGACTGGAATGAACATGTTTGAAAGACATTATGCCATGATAAATATTGAAATATGGTACTTTGGAATGCATTCCCAAACCGGATAGGTTATAGTTATATTATTATTGCTATGGGTTGTTTACTCCAACTTTAATAATACCTGCAGCATTGCCATAGTCATGGTTTAGTATCTCTACATTTATTTAATCGCTACGTCGTGTTTGGTGTCTGAAATGTCGTCTTTATATACAAATACGGTAGCTACGGGAAACTCAGTCAAATAATGAAATGTTTGTCGTATCCAGTATCGTGACGTAATTCCAATACCTCCACACTGTAGAGTGTGGTACTGAATTGACATGCAGCTGTATTTACAAGAATTAAGTGTGTGAGAGTTGGATTTTTAACGTAGGTTTAACAGTTTTTAAGTCATATCGCTATGATGTCTCCAGTGTGGCAGTTTATGGTGATGTTTAGCACTGGGGCATCATGCTGCAGACATGTAGTATGATGTCTCACCCAGTCACATTATCCTGACACCACACCGACCAGTTCTAACACTAACCTCTTAATGCTGAGCGCCAAGCGAGGCATCTGTTAGTACCATTTTTATAAGCCTTTGGTATGACTCGGCCGGGGTTCGAACCCGCGACCTCCCGCATCCGTTGCGGACGCTATAATCACTAGGCCACGGGAACGGTTACAAGAATTAAGCATGTTAATCATACAATGATGAAAGAGAGACGATGGTACTTAACGAAGTATGCATCAAGGCAACTATGTATAGAATTACGGTTTCAGCAGGAACTTTGCCCATAAATGCTGAATCTACCCTTTTTCAACTGTATCATAATGGTGGGTGCATCGGTGTCGTTAGGACACATTTCTAGCTGAATCAAGAAAAGAAAAAGAATTATATGCGGCAATGCGTTGGAGAGAAGGGAGACACTAGATCGCCTCCATTTTCCAGATTATATGCTTTAAAAGTGTAGATAAGTTGATATCGATTTTTTTTATTAATCGCATTGGCACATAATGAAGATGATCCACGCAAATTTAATACATAATTAAAATAAAATCTACATTTTCGGAGAAGATCTACAGAAATATTACACTCTAGATTTGGGAACATTTTGTAATGCAGTTCATGGATCTGTCATCCGTGAAATTACGTTTCCTCTCCATTCGTGGAATATTTCCGTATATCTACTTATGACTTACAAGAAGTTCTATGTATGTATGTATGTATGTATGTATGTATGTATGTATGTATGTATGTATGTATGTATGTATGTATGTGTGTATGTATGTGTGTTTGTGTGTTTGTGTGTATGTATGTATGTATGTATGAATGTATGTATGTATGTATGTATGTATGTATGTATGTATGTATGTATGTATGTAGAAATCGGGGTTATAATTACTTTGCGTCCACCTCTATGTGTGAGTATGGTTGTCCTTTTCCTCTTGTTATTATTGCATTGTCATAAGAGTCATTATGTTTCATTATTAGTTTTTTATGCTAAATGCTTTGCAAAGCTGATGTAAAATAAAGACACGAAAATAAAGACGAACACTGTCAATAACGAAAATATAAAATCAGTTATTCATGCCCTTCATCCTCAATATATTAATGTTAATCAGAAACAAAACATTTGCATCCGGTATTTATTGCGTCAAAATACTGTCATAAATTTCCTCATGTAATGATGAATGACCAGAATAATCAATTATGCCTTTTATTTAAACGTCGTTTTGTGAAGCTTGTTTTTACTGATGTAAAGACTTAGGGAGTTGTTTGCCCCAAACAGCTTTGATTTTTTCTATTTTCAGAATTCAATAAAGAATAGTATCAAATAAGAATATGTAAAATCAGGAATACATGCCTTTCATCCTCTGAATTTTATTAATCCTATAATGTTAATCATGAATTTTTATGAGAAAATCGCATCTTCACAAAGTCGTCGGTCATTCTGTGACGTGATCACCTTGTCACTTCATAATGGAAATTTCAACCAGTTTTAATTTAATGATTTACATATAATTAGAGCTGCATAACCATGATCATAGAATATTAAATTTAATAGACCACTCGCTGAGGAAAACTCAATAAGCAGTAGAGAGTCTGACTTGTTTAATAAATTTCATATATTTTACTAACGCTGGTCTATGAGCTTTGATCCGAGGTTGCAGTAAATGCTCAAAATAAAAAGCACTAGGAACGCCCTGTAATAGCATATTGACGCTTCACAGCAAAAAGAAAAACAATAAACCGCTCTGTAACCATATCCTGGTGTTTCAAACAATAACAACGCCTTGAAATCATATCCTGATGTCTCAAAGTACTGACAATGCTCCGCAATGATATCCTGATGTCTCAAAGCACTGACAATGCTCCGCAATGATATCCTGATGTCTCAAAGCACTGACAATGCTCCGCAATCATATCCTGATATTTCTAAGCACTAATAATCCTTTACAATCATATCCTGTTTCTTTAAAGCACTAACAAATCTCTGTAGTCATTTACTGATGCTTTATTGGTTCCGTCGCAGACTAATCAATAAAATTCATTTTAATTAAATCAACGGAAGGCTGTGTTTATTTCTGTGTCATTGTCAACTAATATAATGATGTAATACGTTAATATTTTATATCAAAGATGCATATTGTATAAAATACACCGAGTATTTCAATTTGTCTTTGTTTTAGAGATAAAGAATTACGGAATTGTTCTACTATTCAACTTCTGTGATGGCACATTGCTATTAATTGGCAATATGTTAATTATGCCTACTGTTTGTTCATCACTTTATTCAACGTGAAGCATATAATTTCTCTATGGATAAAAGTCGAGCGAATGTTCTTATTTAGTGAATGAAACGACGTTGTAACGTAGTGAAAACAGTAACTCCGCGATACGGGATTACTTCTAATTCATACATAACCTTACAGTGCTTTTAATATGTTTTAGATCCGTGGCAACGCGTTTTGTCGCCTCTGAGTTCTATAGTAATAATAATTGCAAGGGAGAATGACCCCACGTATTTGTCCCATTGCCTTCGTTAATGCACAATGGGTATTGATTGTCTGTTCAAATTCGTTATTTGTTTCAAAGCAGGGTAAGTGATGATAGTACACTTGCAAAAATTTGAATTAGCTCTTTATGCGTATGCAGTAAATAATTATCTTAAAAATCATCCAATTTTAAATTAAACTGCTATCTCTCATTATGTGCACTACTTGCTGTGTCGACTTGCTAACCAGGTTTAAGATTATTACCATCTCATGTTTGTGTTAGGTGGAGGGTGGGGTAAGGGTTTGGTGGGGGTATGATGACATTCAAAGCTCGCTGTGCGAGGGCGTTTCGTGCACATTGTACTTTTAAAATCAGTGCTAACGAGAGCATCCCAAGTCTACTTGAAAATATAAATTGGTATCATCTACTACAAAGATGAATTAGGACATTGAACAGGAACTTGATTTCATGTTTACGTCATTTCAAGAAGACCACAGAGCTACACTGGGATAAACTCAGAGATATAATATAAATTTTTCCTTAGTTTAGCATAAAAGCAACAACTTCTGTGTCAAGTAATAACGTGCATTTGATTGCAAGTTTTGCAATTATGCAAGTTTAGTCAAAGCTAGTTATGTTACAAAATAACATTTTAAAGATGTTGATTTGTCAGTGTCAAACATAAAATATATATTAGAAAATACGCAAATTTTCAATCTACATTCAGTCCTAACAGCATTGGAATAAGTATTATCAGCCTCGTTAACACGATAATCAACACTTTGTGGTGCGAAGACGAATACAAATTTATATCCAGGTAAAATTTACAGCACAGTTTGAACATCATTTCAGTTTTGCAAAGTCAGAGTGAAACTATTTATTGAAAATGGTGTTCGAGTTTATAGAAAACGGTTGTATTTAGAACAGCGCGTATATTACTGGTAAATGAAGTTATTTTTGCAATCAATCGTAGAAATAGAGAAAACAAATGCAGACGACGAACAATATTTTAGATGTCTTGACTACGATCGAGAAAGTCCATTTGCTTGAACTAACATCAATCAATTGTGGGAACATATGTAACGGGACAGGCAATATAATAAATACGCTGAATTTAAATAATTTATAACTGAAGCAATCTACTTAGACATCGCTCATGCAAGAGAGACAAAGATTTTCCTGAAAAAGAATCTGGCTGATCAGAGGTAGGCAGATATTTTTGACATAGATACATTTGAAAAATATAAGATGATAATAATAGATTATGACAGTAATAGATGCCTTTTCAAAATACGGCTGTGCTGAGAAGTTCGAGCGAGAGCTAAGAGCAAGATGACGTGCACAAAACATTCATATAAATCTTGCAAGGGTAAAAACATGGAAAAGTACAGATCGGTGAACAAAAAGGGTTTTAGAAACCAAAATGTGAAACATTTTTGGAAAAAAATAATCAGATACTTTTCAAGTTACTCAGGCAAAAATGGTAGCTAGTGTTGCAAGGTTTATCCAATCCACAAAGTCAAGAATGTGAAAGCATTTCGTGGAAAATAAAACAAGAAAAAGTGTTGACGTTTCACCAAAACCGATTGAGGGATACAAAAGCACCTGTGATTAATCAATAGACATTACTCAAGTTAAAACCAAAAAATGGAAAAGAACCAAGACTATGGATCAACCAATTCTGTTAATCAACAGCAGCCAAAACAATTACAAAGCCAAAATTTAGACATTCAGTCTTTCAAAAGCAAAACAATCTTGAAACGGGCTCTCTTCTCTCGTCAATATTCAAAGTCATGAAATTAATTTTAGCTGATTCTATAGTTTACAAACTGGAAGACTAGAAGGTAGGAAACATTGCAGGCATGTTTTACAAAAAGTTTGATCAATGCTCGACAAAGAAGATAACGTATACCATGTAAAAATAACGGATTGTAAAACATATGTGCCAGTGAAATGGAAAGGGCATATGAAACTATTTAAGAGTTGATAACAAGTTTAAAAGTTGATTTATTACGTTTATTACATGCATTGAAAGCACAGGCACAATGGATACATAACTGTATCAAGAAGCATTCAATATGCACCGTCCTAGATGGGGAATAAAACTGTCAGGGAAGAAATGAAAGCGACAACATTGAAAAATATGAACCTGACTTTTTATTTCATTTAGAAAGCTTAAAATCGAATACAGTGAAGCTCGCATACGAGATCTCGAGCGACATAAAGTGTAATTATATCACATATACATTGATGCAATCATTACAACTGTTACGTCTAAGTAACACGAAAGTGCAAAACCTTCATGTATTATATAATTTAAATATAAATTTATTTAACTAAAATGCAAATGAAAGAAATAAAATTAACTTACAGTACGGTATGAGTTCATTAATATTCCTAAATATATTCTATCAATTCCAGGTAATCCGGATACGCTCCATAGGTATTTCGAATGAACATTCTAATGTGCTTATTTGCTAACACCATGTAAGAATCACCGTTGTAAACTCCAAAGGTCTTTTCTTGAATTCAAGGTAGATCCAAAAGAATATTATCTCCCATAACTGTCAATGAATGTTTCAATGTAAATCCAAAGATATTAATATATCCACGTCTTCGAATAATTTGACAATATTCCAGTATTTAGTATTATCTATTTCAAGTAAATGTTCCAAGCTCTGCAACTCCAACGAACGGTCAACAATTTGATTAAAACATCTAGCTTTTTAAAGTACCTCTCACGAGACTGATATCAACTCTTAAGAATAATAGCATTTCTGCGTTCTATTACAAAATTGTTCACCAATTTGTTTATAACGCAGTAGCCAACTACGGAGTTCTTTCAACAAAATATTTAATATTGGTAAATACAGTTTCAGTGAACAAATCGACAACTATTCTAGTTTTAGCCAATGACAAACTAAGGCAGTCTGACCTCTCTACTGAACAAATGTCCTCCTTGGATCACGTGATGTTATTTACCCTCCATTCACGTCACTCATGACCTATTTAGACGAAGTGATGTTGTTTACTTGAACTTGGTACATCAACCTTGAGATTTTAGGAATGGAATAGTACTAGGTATGGTCCTTTTATAGCACACAACCCATTCACAGGATCTTAGAATAAAAAATGTTATTAACTACATGAGTCTAATGAAAACTATATTATAAAAATAATATACACGGTATAGATACTCATAATGCTATATTTAAACTTCTTCTAAATTTCATTCAAATAGTGTGCATCAGCATTCACACGAATGCTCAATCAAAGATGTATATTTCCTCGACAAAATGAATGTGCAGTATGTACAATTTCAATGCATTCATTAAACCTTTACTATAAAGAATCATCAAAAATTTGAACAGAATCAGTTAATATGGGAATTTAAAATTAAACAAATATCGGAATTAAACAGACATTACTACAAATGTCGCAGTGATTAGATAAGCAGATTTTAAAGATATTCTTTTTCCAGATCATTCGTTCTAAACCTAGTCGTATCAAATTTCAACTTCTGAAAAACCCTATAAATTAGTCGTTGACAAACCTTGTAATTGTCTCTATGGGACGACTCTTATTGTAGACCAACGACGTCGTGGAGCGACAACATATCCCGAGTAATGGTGTTGACGTTAAAAATTCAGCTGAGATAAGACGGAAATGAAAAAAAAACTTGTATAACAGAAGGGAGAAGTTGGTATTATAATGTAGGAAATAAGAACGTTAGGGAGAGAACCAACAGAGAATTGTATATGAGTGTGGAAAAACAGAAGATAGATGATCAATGCATTTGCACAAGCAAAGACAATTTCATATAGGATGTATAGTTGATATTCTGCAAGATATTGTTGTCTTGAGTAACATAATGGCTTAGCAAAGGTCAACACATTATCGTGGATAAATGGACGTTATACAAACAAAATCTAACAGTTCCATGTCCTACAGTTCCAATTAACATTCCAGTTGCTCTGAATATTTCAAAAATATTCTAAAAAGTTAAACTCTTGAAACTAAACTTGATATACACAAACCTTTAAACATCTTATGTAACTACAACTTAGATATTTACAGTGATGACTCTATGCAAATATGGAAATTACCTTGTAATATGCGATTATGCAGGAATCAAGTGAATTGGTCAGTGTTGATGGCAACAACAGGTTGCATAAATTCCTACTGGCACATGATAGATAAATATATATATCGGAAATGGTCAAATCAGTATGCAAATTTCATGTTTATTTGCAGACATGGAAACTGCTGGTTGACTGTAAAACAGCTGATGTCGAGGCATTCAAACCAAATAACATCAACATTTATATGAAACAATTTAATTTGATCTACAAAACTGCAAAGTTCCACCACGGTATGACTTAAAATATCCCAAAAATATAAGAACTCAACCTATAATGGGATTGATGAACAAAATTATGTACACTTGTCGTATGTAATCTGTATTTTGAAAAGGTATTGGAGCTATTAATCTGAATCCAGCAAGGGTGTGACGCACAGCTAAACATTAGATAAACATTCAAAAGTATATAACAGATTCAAGTGTAGAACTCATCTATAATGTTGGTTGTAATCGTATCCCTTTGGTATCGTATCTCATGGTGATGTAAATGGATAGTATCGTCAGATAGAAGAACAATTTACCGAAATCTTTTGGATAGCTTAAACTGGTGTTACACCCTGCCACCAATACGGACGAATCAAAGAGCGATATTTCAAGACTCGATAACAATCTTGGACACTACAATAATAAATTTTAGGGAATAAAGAAGAAGACAACGTGTGCAAGACTTATGTTGAGACAAAGGATTATCATAATAATATTTCTACTGTCAAGTCTGCCAATGCTCGGATGCTCTGACGTTGAAAAAAAAATGACAAGTCAAAAATACAAAAAAAAAAAAAAAGCAAAATGAACCAGGAAATATAAATAATCATTTTCTTTTTATTTTGATCCAAATAGTTGGAGCATTTGCTATAGTTTATTTTAGTAAACTTGGTTACTAACGTCTGACTGTTAGATGCGATGTTTTCACCTTTAATAAAAAATATAGTTAACGAAATCTCAAAACCTAAAATAGCGTGATCAGAGAGGAAAGTAATAATTTCACCAGCAATTATGAAACAAACTTACCACACCAGCCAATACTGTTGGATTTTTAAAGTTTATTTTGTTGCCAAATGAAACAAATAATCAGTCACATTATTCGTGCCGTTTGTTTTTGTTAAAGCATGGTTTGTTTGGAGTAGGAGGTGAAACAGAATGCATAATGTGTGCGTCCACAAGATTTCCAAAGGCAATTTCTCTGAGAAATATTAAAACTAACACCATAGTAAACGCTTAGATAAAGTTTATTTACTATTCCCTTCCCTAATCTGTTCAATCTGTTCAGGGGTCAAATTTTATGTCTGGAGTTTTCCAACAAGTTTTGCGTGAATCAGGCATCCAACAGTTTAAATTTTATGCTTATCTCCTGAATGTCAAGGACGTTTGGAAAGATTTCAAGATTTTGAAGAACATGATTCAGTCATATTGCCCTGATAGAGGCAAGGATTGAGATGAGGTGTCAATCTACCTTTGTTTGCTGTTAGGGAATCAGTTTAAGAATCATTGGGTTTTAGTCCTTTGGAACTGGTTTCATGGACACACTGTCCGAGGACCACTGAAGTTATTAAAAGAGAAACTTGTTTCAAATGAGGATTCAAAAATTAATCTTCTTGACTATGTCTTGAATTTCAAATAGACGTTGTCAAAGCCTTGGGAAGTAGCAAGAATTATATTTCCTCTATCCAGTAGGACAAACATACAGAAGAAGGAGTCTTTTTCAGCTTGTTGATAAGTGTTTGGTTGTCTTGTCTATACCTCAAAATCCTCTTCGTTCTAAATTGTATGATCCCTATACATTTGAAAAAAAAAGAATGACTTAAATCATTAACACTCCTGGGATCTGAAACAGAGAAAACTTTTTCTCACCCATGCAACAGAGAAATATACCTGATTCGCTAACCCTACTGTTCTTATATCAGTCTGATTGTCTGATTCAGGTCGTCTCAGTCATTGTGTCCACGCGCTCGGAACAACAGCAGCAGCGGTGCCAACCGACCAGCCCTACCCTCATATTTATGTTTCCAGAGGAGGCAGGACCAACGGAAAAGCACCTCAGCCTTTAGCCTGTCTCCACTACACCCTCCACTCCATACTGCACCCCTAAGCGATTACATACGCCAACCAAGCCATGGGCCTTGATGCCAGATACGTCAAAAAACGCCGTGTGTAGCCGAGAATGGCCTCCTGCCGAACAAATAGAAAGATAATAATTTAAATAACTATTTTTGAAAATAAGTGTAAATGGCTACATATGGTGAAGATGGAACATTGCGGGCAGCGATATGTTAATGAGTACTGTAGGATACAAGATGACAGATCTTAGACACGACCAATGGTATGAATGTCCTAAACTGAGCTTGAAAAAAAACCGGAAATTTCCCGTTATGTATCAAATAATATGTATGTATTGCCATTATCAAAGAACGACTTCGAAAATACATCTGTGTAGTTGTCTAGTTAACTGTTTAAGACTGCAAGATACATACTCAATGTGTTTATAGCCCCTGTTGTTTAATTTGTTTACATCATTGCATTTAATTTCGGTTTTCTCTTCTTCATTTGTTTTCATACATACACATGTTGACTGCCCTGTGATGCGGTCTACCTCGACAATATTGTAAGAGTGCATAACACAGTTTCCGAAACATTGCTATGAGCGACAACATAACACGGCACGTGCCCCGAAATACAACACTGATTTTTTTCTTGGGGCAATACAATTGTAATCCAGTAATGTGTAAAATATCGTGCTGGTAATTTCTACATATAAATCACTGGTCTACAGCCAAAATGCTTCCGAAATAAATGTAGTCAAACTTAATTAACTCTGGATCACTGCGAACGAAAATGATACTTAAAATTGTTGATTGGCTTTAGTTTTAAAGATATGATGCTGGTCAGTATATACGACTCTTAACTTAGGAATTGAGGAGAATAAGTGAGTTACAAAGGGAGGGAGTCTCAATTTAAATCAGAAATGACTAAAATACATCTTTGACTGGATCTATGACTGTTTCTATGACTGGGTTTAGACAGTACTTGCTCTTTAGGCAAAACAATGAATAATGCAATCTGAAGCTGGTATTGCCTCATACATGATATGTTATTCCCATAAGGAAAGGATGATGCAATCATGACTAAGCTTACATCACTCTGCTGACCAAATTGCCCTATATCAGCTCTAGAAATCATACAGTGTCGTGCTCTCCTATTTGTAAGTGTTTGATTTTGCAAAAGGACACATTACTGTTTAGCCAAAGTGGGCAGAGATGCCTCGTACTTGTGTGAACAATGCGGATAACTTCTGCTATGTTGGTGGCGAAGTGACTTTTGCATCACCAAAGCGCAGTATAACCACTATGGTTAAGAAAGTCTATGGCCTTTAGTTCGGCTGCAAAACTGGAGATCAGGACAAGAGGTGGGCCCCACACATATGTTGCAACACTTGCGCAACCAATCTTCGCCAGTGGTTGAACAGGAAAAGGAAATCTACGCCTTTTGCAGTGCCAATGATTTGGAGAGAGCCAGGACATCATATCAGCAATTGTAACAATTGCAGAAGTAATGTCTGCATGGTGTCTGCAGCTGGGAAAGGTGTGTCAAAGAAGAAAAAGTGGACTGTGCATTGCATTATGTAACACAAGTTTTGTTCCTGGGTAGTAAGTGTTATATGATGTGCAATGGCATCAGCACCTTCCGGGGATCCACCAGTGGCTCCCATTTGACGTTGTTTCTCCCCACAGAGAAGTCGGTCCGCTGTGGCCAGTCGCGCCTGTGGTAGTGTGATTTGGTGTCCCTGCTGTCCCAAAGGCAAAGATAGCAGCGAAACTTGGGTAAAACCGCCTTGCAGACCCATCAGGAATGCTACCACTTTGAAGTCTCCGATGACCTCCCAGCCGTACTCATCATACTTCAAGGCGTCCAGCAAGGTCTTGATGCTGTTGTTTTCCTCTTTGAGGTGCACCGAGTGAGCCAGTGGAAGAGACGGGTACTTGTTCCCATTATGGAGCAGCACGGCTTTGAGGCTCCTGGATGAGCTGTCAATGAAGTGGCGAGACTCATTCTGGTTACATGCGGTTCCGATTGCCTCGAACAGACTGGTCACATGGTGGCAGAAGCAGAGCCCACCCTGACGGCTGAAGAAGCTGAAAAAAGCTTGGTGACACTTTCTCTGATCTACGACTTGTACACCTTCATCCAACAAGTTCCACTGCTTGAGCCTAGACGTCAGAAGCTCGGCATTGAACGTGGTGAGACCATGATCTCTGATAAAGTCGTTGAGGTCTTTTTGGGTGGGGTAGTATGAGTTTCTCTCCTCAGCTCCACCTCTGAAATTGTCATCTGGATCTACGTCTTCCTCTCCCTCTGACTTGTTGCTCTCTTCTAAAGACGGCTGCTCTCTCTCCGGAGGAGTGGTTACGGGGAGCACAGGGCAGTGTGGCACCGGGGCGATGGATGAAGGAAGGTCCGGATACGTGATAGCAGGTGCATTCTTGCCAGTCTGTCGTTTGGAAGGGTCCACCATGCAGAAGCAGCAGTTGTTTGAGTGGTCAGTGGGTTCATGGCTCTCTTCCCCTCTGTACAATCCTACAAAATACATTTATTTCACCTCTGACTAATGTGTAAGAGATCCTAGCAACATTTCTCATATATGATATAATTTTTCAATAACATTGAAAATTGTAAAACATTTTAAAATTAAAATATTTTTACAATTTTAAAAATTTTAACAAGCAACAATTGTCCATCTTACGTTCCTGAGTTTTTTTTTTTTTTCAGTGCTCGCAGGTGAAATGAGGTGCCCAGAGTTTGTCTTGATCCACGACAGCCATGCCGAAATAAGCCTTATGGGCCTCACACATCTTAGCAGATGCTTCCACGGAGTACTT
>JAECUM010048985.1:0-13084 GCA_016617855.1 Megalonaias nervosa
ATATACATACATACATACATACATACATACTTTTAAAACTGTTTGGATGTAGAAAATATATATTTCTTATTACCCCAAAATATATCGAAAATTTAAATAAGTTTAGAACTGCAAAACTTAGGTTTTCCCGGTGAAACTGGTTGATAGGCTAATGTTCCCTATACCGAAAGATATTGCTGACTGTGTTAATCTCAAGAAATAGGGGATGAATATCACTATCTTCTGTCATGTTCTTATTTTCATGATGAAAGATCAAAAAATTTATACCTTTTAACACTTCCAGGCCGGGTCAGGACTATTGATAAATATAATCAGTTAATTAATACAGGTAACGTACGACTCTTAAGAAATATTTGCAGGTTTTTATTTGTGTTTTCCGAAACTTGTCATCCCTGTTTAGCATTTTGTAATAACATCACACCCTATATTTGTGTTCTTTTTCTTATATAACTCATATGTTGTAACCTTTAGAACTTGAGTGTAATAAAGTTTTGTCTTGTCTTGTCTTGTCTTGTTTTCATATCGAAGTGCATCTTGTCTTGTGTAAATCATGTAAATTTGACATTAACGGTACATTCCCATCAAGGTCAAGGTCTATAAAGCTATCATCCTCACCTCCCTGCTCTACAGCTGTGAAACCTGGACCGTATACCGCAGGCATTTGAAGCAGCTGCAGCAATTCCACGTGCGCTGACTACGGTGCACATCCGATGGCAAGACAGGGTGTCCAGCTTAGAAGTCCTCAACAGGGCCGGTGTTCCTAGCATTGAGACACTGCTGCTGAAAGCCCAGCTCAGATGGTCTGGCCACGTCATTCGGATGGAGGAGACCATAATACCGAGACATCTCTTCAATGGTTAGCTCTAGCAGGGAAAGTGGAAACATGGCGTCCCAGGAAAAGGTACAAAGACAACCTTAAGCGTAACGTGAAATGGTGTGGAACCCAACCCAGCGAGATGGAAGCCTCGGCCATGGACCGGTCTACCTGGCGCACGCTCGTCGCAAAGGCTCTTGAACTAGTAAAGGATGACCGCGGCCAACGTCTTACAGCCACGAGAGAAAAAAGACACATAGCAGCATCGCAGACCATCACGTGTACAGACTTCCCATGGACAACCTGTGACATCCTGTGTGCATCCAGCTTTGGACTCAGGAGCCACATGCGTAGTCACCATGGGCTGCACAGCTAGCGTGATTATCGGACACGATAGACAACCGAAGAACGAAGAAGAACTTTAATGAAAATAAAGTTCGGATCATTCATTATAGTTTCTAATAGCATGCTAAATTCATTAACATTGATTTACTCTAAGTATTTATACTTTTTGGATTTAGAGCGTAAGTTTCTATTTCTTTTAAAAGCATCGAGAGTAGTGAGCAAGACTGCAGCAGTACAAAAACGTTATTTATACCTAGATTATTGATCATGGCCATCACACATTATACAGTAGAATATAGTGTCTGTCCTCGTGAAAGCAAGAACTCTAAAAATCCTCAAAAGGTAACCATCTTCCACTGCATTCCCTATTTCACAAAGGATTTCTCCCACTGACATACGTAGGCATTGGGCCATGTACCTGTTCCCTAGTTTGTCATTATTTACTAACGTTCTGAGAGGAACTGACTACCTAAGGAGAGACCTACAAGCATATCTATAAACAATGATTACAATTCCTCTAGGATGTTACATAGATAATTGCTTTCGTTCGAAACCATATGTATGCCCGTAAATAGGTCTTCACGAAGAGGACGGAGATCCTTAGCCGTTTGTGCTGGAATAATAGGTCACCCATGACAATTTCAAAAGCTGTAAAACTAACATTATAGAATTGTCTCTCTTATGGGTCGTAAAAATTATCAGTATCTTCAGCGTCAAACAGATCTATACAATTACACCATCTTGAATCAGATTCAATGGCCGATCACAGTTTATGTTGTTTGCAAGTCTCGCTCGTGCACACATTCCATAAACACGGTATGAATAATGCCCCACAGTTGTTTGGAATGCTTGTTTGTGAAGTGCCAAACTTGTTCACATCAATACTTATGTTAGTATTTATTTATTACCTCCTGACTAATGACTTAAATACTTGCAAGTCTTCCAGGGAATGATGCTTGGAACCCATATTTTTGTGCAATATTCGTTTATTTAAGTAGCTTAGTCTTTTGTACAGCACTTGCCTTTGTCTGTCAAGTGGGAAGCGTCTGATCGACATGCCGCTCAAAAATCGGTAGCAGGTTCCACACGCTGGCAACGTAACTGGTGTAACAGGTTAGCCCAACATCCATATTTAACCTCAGTCCCGGAATTTATGCAACCAAACTCAATAGTCTGCTCCAAGTTTTCGAATTTGTTTTAATATAAATCATATGTTTGTTCAGACTTAACTTTTGGAGATTTGCGATAAATTTTTCTTATAACAGCACAAGACGAAATATTGAACATTCCACAGAGTTAACTTCGTTAGAATTGGACTCTTTCATAAATTCTGAAGTTTTGAACCTATTTTAAGTCTATGGTTTTAAAAATGTACGAAACTAAAATTAAATATCGCTTTTGCTGGCAGAGGAACATATATTACAGTGGGTAAAGTTATCCTGCAAAAATCGTCAGATCGGCTTTCTCAAATTAGTTTTCTTTTTTTTTTTTCACGAGAAAATATAGGCCTAGTTTGTAATAAAGACGAAATAGCATCCTAAGGCAATTTGACAGCGTGCATTTTGGTTTCAGCCAAAATGGAAGCTTAAAAAGAATTATTGGAGGAAAGGTAATTTTGCGATCAATCTAATAACAACGGGCAGATTTGTAATGAATAAATGGATTGATACATCTACTCATTGAACGCTTATATAAAGAAGAAATTGCTTCTTACGAAGGCTAATTCTTGCTAATTTAAAACAACCAACATTTTTTAAAGACAATAATATTTTCATTTGCAAAGAATAGAAAGGATGAAAAATTTATGCGCAGAATCAATCAACTGTATTTGTTGAAAGAAATATTTTCATTAGGAATGTTAATCAATCTGTGGAGAAATCAAAATTACCGTTATCAAAGTCTCATAGAGTTTTATACTATATTTTTTTTTATACATTTTAAAAATAATGGATACAATTCGTGAAGAAATTAACATCTTTGTGAATAATACAACTTTCTGTGCGAAATAAAAAAAAAATCTTACGAATTAACATATACCTCACGTTTTGTTGTTATGTTGTTGTTATTATAGGGTTTAACGCCATTTTTCAGCACAAGATAGGCAATACATGGCGGCTATTATTAATGGTGGAGGGAAAACCCGGGAAAACCCCAGAAAGAACCACCGACCCACGAGAAGCTACCGGCAAGCTTTCTCACATACCCACATTGGTCGAGCCCGAGACTCTCACGTTTTGTAATTTAAACGATCGAAGAAGAAATCCTAAATATCAGTTCATTTGAGTTAAATTGTGCAATGTTAAGGATCATAAAAGTTGGCCAAATTGTTTTTATTAACAACAGGCTCACATACAGTGTCTTGTACATGTTGTGCAAATGTGTCGATTAATTAATTAATTGTTTTGCCGTCCATTCCTGCATCTTGAAGAAACAGTTGGCTTAACTTAACAGTGTCACTTAAGGCATTCATTCGCAGTTCACCATTTTACTGATATGTTAATGAATCAAAAGGAACGTGTTTATGCAGAAGATTTATCTTAATATATGTTAAATAATTAACACCTCATGCAAACTGTAATCAGAGAACGTGATTGAGCGAGTGAATGTCTTGTGCAATTTCACGTCACATCACCAAACCTGATTTTGGAGCATATCCCTCGAGATTTTCACCATTAAGCGCCCTCTTGCGATGACCCGAGAGAATAACTAGAATAAAAAAAAAATTAAGCACATACGTATTTTTTATTTTTTTTTCATTTCTACACCGTCGCTAACATACTAGAACACAACTAGGGCTGCTGCAGATGCATATTTCTTTTCCCCCGGAATGCTTAAGCTAGTAAGTCGATGATTGGAAGGCGTGTAATCTTTCATGGAGAGAATCGTCTGCTGAATGACAGGCCTTCATGTTTCAACGCCTGATCCTTCAAATCTTCGCGCCACACTCGATTGGGTGCATATGAGTCGGAGAAACTTCAGTAGTGATATTAGGATGCACATGTCTAATTAACAAAGGACCGCCTCGAAGACGGTGATTTAGTTAACACGACTTCGTGCAAACCATTCAATCTACGCATCAATGTGACATTTATCTGAGGCTAGTTGTCTCGCAAACGCTTTTATACCCCTTCTCTCATTTAGATCGAGTTTGCTTTGTCTTCGGATAGTAATTTAAACAAAAATACATTTGACTATTACTTGTATAAGTAGGACGTCTGCAAGCAAAATCAAAGACTTAAGTTTTATATCTTTACCTCCATTTAAGGTACACGCAATGTATAGTGTGAACCAAAACGTCAGTCTCACCTCTAGACAGTCATGTTAAAATCCAGTGTGAATTTCTCTCCGTATTACTGTGTACGTGTGTGTTCATTTTTTGTTGTTGTTGTTTGTTTTTGTTTTTTTTCACTTAGCCATGCAGTGTGGCAGTTTATAGTAATGTCTAGCACCGGGGCATCATGCCGCAGACATGCAGCATGATATCCCACCCAGTCACATTTTCCTGACACCAGGCCGACCAGTCCCAGCACTAACCTCTTAATGCCGAGCGCCTAGCGAGGCAGCTGTTAGCTACGATGTCGTAGTCTCAACTTGATTTATTGAGGTAGGAGTAAGGGTACTAATATTAGTACTAGGAAGCAGTTAGTACAAGTTTTATAAGTCTTTGGTATGACTCGGCCGGGGTTCGAACCCGCAACCTCCCGCATCTGAGGCGGACGCTTTAACCAGTAGGCCACCAGAGCGATCCAAAAAATAAATAAATAAATAAAATTATGTAATATGGAGAGAAACTAAAACTGGGTAAGAATGATAGTGGTCTAGAAGTGGATGTTTCGTCTGACCATGCTTATTATATTTGAAGTTTTAATTGTGGAAAAACATTTAAATCTGACGCCATGTTTGCTGCTGGCAGACGTCCCTACTTTTCCGCTCTGCAATTGTGTGCACGACGCTCGAACTATGACATTAACTGAGAAATATTGGAAAAAAATTATCCTAGACGGAGTGAATTCTCTCTCTTTCTCTCTCTCTCCCCCCCCCCCTCAAACTATGTATGGTCTATTAATTTCCATTTCTTATATGTAAATTTTGATTCAGATAAAAACATTCTCTTCTTTCTGTAAAGTACTAGTTTATGTACATTAGAGCCATAGGATGAAAACGAAAGGACTGGATAGGACAAACTCTCTTTAAGGATGTGTACTGTTTGTTAAACAATTTTGCAAAAGATAATTTTTAATGTAGTCGATTTTAGTACGTAAATTCAGCAGTATATTACTGAATTCTTTATTTAAAGTCATCCTTTATTGTAATAACAATCCGGGTAATGGTAAAAACGATGATGGTCGAATTTCTATTATTTTTTTTTTAAATAAACACTGAAGTGATTGGAAAGAATTTACTGCCATGTAAAGTATCACAAATGATAGTTTTACACTGCTGTTACTTTTTCAATCAATCATCAGAGTTCATCGAAAATTGTCTCATCCTATATTTATTCAGAGGTTCAGCATCCGCGCTTCATTTTTTACACGTCACAACAGTTGTCTGAACACCAACTGCTAATAAAGCACATTTAGCAAAACAGTTGCTGTTAACTGTTTACTGTCCATTTCACAAGTTTACTTTCCAAGTCTGTTGGAGAACTGCTTTGGTGAGAGCTATTATTTATTGTAACTAATGCGTTGTGTGTGTGTGTGTGTGTGTGTGTGTTGAGACACTGGTTGTTTTTATTTTTTTTTTATCACTTACCGAAAAGCCTCGAAACATTCGATATAGGTTAGAAAATATAAACTATCAATTTGATCCCGCTGTTGAAGCTGTGTTTTTTTTTGCAAAAACACGACAAGAATGCATTAAAAAACACAGATGAAATTTAGCCCTTCCCCCTCCCCAAGTTCGTTTTACAAAACACGTATTTTTCAGTCTGTATACAGTTTAGATAGACTAATCGTCTGAGTTTTCATCTGTTTTTAGTCATTTCTTGACGTCTCTCCTTACAGAGTACGTTGTGGTACGTTGTGGTTTTTTTTTTTATTCGTTGACGATAAAGAATCCAATGCAGGCGTATTTTAGGCGATAATTATATTCATTAGTTTTTTTAACAGCAGCATGACACACTTGAGTAAAATTAGCTATGCAGTCTATATGCAAAGTGAGAACTTGGAAAAGCTAGACTTGGTAAGAATATGCACATGTTATATAGTCCACGAGAAAAAAAATCATGACGATGGATAACATCTGTTAGACAAATCTACTAGAACAACACTGAATAAAAATGTATGCTTCGACCTGGCCGCCATTTTGTGTGCTGCAATCCATGGAATATTTCTTACACCAATCATTTGGCAGAACGGAATTATTCTGATGATGGGTGCGATCTGTTCTGAGTTCTATTATATTGGAAAGTACCTTAATTTAACTCGTTTACAAAATGTAATTATGGATTTCATTTAAACATTGAAGAAAAACAAAAACCCGATATAACACCGTATTGTGTTGTACTATTAGGAGTTGAATTATGGTACATAGATTTTCCTCCGTTTTGTTTTGTTTGTCCGTCTGTCTCATATTTCGCTGATGATTGCAGTAATTAAACTGTCTTTATCTTAATTAGTTTTTATTTTAATAGTTATTGATAAATTTATTGCTTAATAGTTTGATTCCATCAGAAAAAGCACAATGAAGCGTGTATGATGTGTTATTAAATCTGCACCTGATAAATGTTTCCTCCAGTGGAAGGCCCCCAAATTACAAGTAGTTTGCTGTGAATATGAACAATTAGTTAATCAATATTTAATCTTGTTTCTTTACATGAATGAAAGAAAAACCATCAGTTAGACCCTCGCCAGGAAAAAAAATCGGACGTTTGAAGACACTAATCGATCTATTTTTGGGGTGGAGGTGGGGTGGTTTACAGTCACGTCATCAGGAAAGGTAGATCATATCAGACAATAAGATAAGCAAGATCTGGGTATGAAATAATTGATGTGCGAACTCCCTTATCATCTTTGAAAATTATATGACATTATTTGAAATTAAACTTTTAGGCTACAAAAATTTCCAACTCTTTCTCTACACTGGTAAAAGTTACGACCGGAATCATCTTGAAAAGAAGAGGTTTTGAAATATATTGGATTAAAGGGGAAAAAAAAAGAACATGTATTGCTCCAGTAGAAATTTACATTACCAGCACATGATCCTCTGTTAGAATAAACATCTTTGTCTAATTAAGAAAGAGAATGTTAAGCTGTTTTTCAGACAAATAAGAACTGTACAAACTGATAGCATGTAAGCGCGCATATAAGATTCATAACGTGAAAATACTACATAGAGTTTTAATGTATTTTATATACTTTGCATATCCGCAATAAATCGTCCCTCTTCAAAACACCTTGTGCAAATGCTTCGTTTATAATGGTTGAAACTTTGTACTCGAAACTGCAGCATCCCAAGATAGTTTATAGTCGGAAAGCCTCGTAAATTATCCCAGATCAAGGAAATCGCAGCACTTATTCTGTCATTAACTAATGAGACTTGGACATCGCACGTGCAGCCTTTGCTGGAGTAATGATTATTCGAGCGATAAATGATTGCGCCGCATGGTTTATGGAGTTAAAACTACGTTTCTGAGTTGCCACATCATCAGACGAGTACAAATGGAGGAAAGGTATGGTTATAAACACTGAAATTATCAAACAGAGGTGAATGTTCACGGCAGTATTCATACAAGTCATCACTCCTTCAGCGAGGAAGTTAACTGTGAAGAATGCGTGTTCTGTGTTGTACCAATTGATAAAGCACCATGCCATCCACTGCAATCAATCGCAGTCCCTCTCATCACCGTCCATCTTTAATTCTGGTACACTACAACCCTGAGCCCATAGCTAGCACTTTAATAATTTAAATCACAAAACATAGCTTGGGTATCATACTGGTATTGATAGGTTACTTAACCCTTTGTACAGAGAACTCATTTGCTGGAAAAGTGGGTTATTATAGGTTTTATGGAATTCCTTTTTCCAGCTGGTATTGTACTACAGCAATTGTGCGTTTGTGTAAATAGGAAACCATAAATAGCTTACCATAAATGTGACCAGTGGCTGCAGTCGGGAGGAGGAGGTGACAGGCTACGGGGGAGGGGCGACGTGAGCTTTCTAGCTGAAACTTTCATAGTATTTCACCTCACCTTAGTGCAACGAGGGCAAATCTTGATAAAGCTTATATTTAGGAGGGAGGTTGGCAATTGACATAGAAACTGTTCTCTGTGGGAAAGTATGGACACTACTAAAGAACATTGTCCCAAGACGCCTCTGTATGGGCACCGTTAAATAAGATTGCCCCTCGAATCCTCGCGCCGTTACTGACTGTGACATACTGATAACCGAGGTTTCTGAAGCATATTAAAAAATGTAAAATCTTCACTAACACCATATAAAATGTGAACAAACAGGTAAATTAAGGATAAATCTAGATAACGTCAGTCTTTCTATAAAGAACTGAACTGCTGAGAAAAATAAATGTCATCAAGGAAAGAATCTGCAGAAAAATGCAAGTCTGGGAAAATAAAGTGTGAAATGTGGTTATGTACTCATTTTACATTAAATATAAGTTGTTGTTTTGAAATTTAATACTAATTTTGTTTAACCAAAGTGTATTCAATCGTGATTATTGAATGCTTTGCGACCGCTCCGGTGGCCTAATGGTTAGAGCGTCCGCCTCGGATGCGGGAGGTCGTGGGTTCGATCCCCGGCCGAATCATACCAAAGACTTACAAAAATGGTACTAACAGCTGCCTCGCTTGACGCTCAGCATTAAGAGGTTAGAGTTAGGACTGGTCGGCCTGGTGTTAGGATAATGTGACCGGGTGGGACATCATGCTACATGTCTGCGGCATGATGCCCCAGTGCTAGACAGCACTATAAACTGCCACACTGCAGACATCGTAGCGATATGACTGAAAAATTGTTAAAGCTACGTTAAAAATCCACATCACACACACACACACACACACACACACACACACACACACACACACACACGAATGCTTTGCAATTTAACTGTCATCAAGAAACTTTCAGATGAAAATTATTGATCGCTATGGACTTTTATAATGGTGGCCAGGTACTAAACTGGTTTGAGAAAGAGCACGTTGAGTCTAATCGTCACAATATAGGTTAGTACGAATTTGTTTATCAAAATGCTTAGCTGTCATCGTAACATCACAACGTGTGATATTCAATCCGGATTGTACTGGATCACATCTTTAGGTTGACATCGTCCAATATGACACCGTACATTGGTTTTAGCGTAGGTACTTTTCGGTGCCTGTAAATTATGACCTTCCAACGGAATAAGGATGTATGAGGATCCAAATAAAGTGAATAATTGCCATTTTAAGGTATGTAGAATCAAATTCAAAAAAGGACACACATTACTGAAATATTCCGTGTTGAACGACTACATGCCCTGTATGTAGTATAATATATCACCGTAGTTGTAACGTACTGACAGTGTTGTTGTTGCTGTTGTTTCTGTGAGTTTAACACCAATTTTCAGCACATGTTCCCCGTGATCCCGACAATTATCTTACGTTTTACAATTAATTTAAAAAGAAAGAATAAAGAAGTACAAAACAAAAGCAAAGGCTAAACTTAAATCTGAAAAGATACAATTTTTTCAGTTAATATTCAACTTTCCAGCCATATAGACCACAGAAAACGTAACCTATCAATATGCGATTTCCAATTACCTGTACATATAGATCATAGAAAACGCTTGCTTAGCTCTCTCTCCATGAGATTTGACTGTAACAACGTACGTGTACATGAATGTAATATGTTATAATTGATACTTTTACTAAAGCCAATGAAAAGGATGAGTACGGAATAAAATGCTACCCACAAATTTGCGCTAAAATTAAGTTCACTAGCACTAGAAATTAGAACATTATCGCACCAAACGACCATCTTTGAAACTTTGTTAGTATATGACGATGATGACAAAGCAACAATTATGATATTATAATTAACTTACAGGTAAATACAAGGATGGCAGTAAAGGAATCTGTGCAAGGTATACCATATTGCTATAGTTATTTATATGAATGAATAAATTAGATAAAGAACACAGTGAAAAAAGTATCATAAATAGGATATTTTTTTATTACTCACATTAAAGTGTTTATTTATGTCCAAGAACTCACTTCATATTTACAGAGTATGAATAAAGGTAATTTACAGGTATAAGGTAATAAATAATGAATATTTCAACAGTGGCAATTACTATTTCTTAGTGACAACAATCAAAGGTCCTTTAAAGAGATCATAATGTTGTCGTACAAAAAATATCTTTCACTGAATCTTGCTTCAATTCAGGTGTACAAGTAATATTTCCTTGATAAAAAAATACAGATACTACTACTACTTCTACTAAGAAGAAGAAGAAGAAAAAGAAGAAGAAAACAAAGAAGAAGAAGAATTAACTTCTTAACTCGGCTTTGATGATGAAAATGGCCATCAAAACATCATTTAGTCCAAATAAACACCTTAATAATAATAATAATAATAATAATAATAATAATAATAATATTATTATTATTATTATTATTATTATTATTATTATTATTGAGTTATTAAAGCTAAATGATCATTGATTAGGGATGCTAATGATTTTTGTTTACGGCAGAATTTCATACTGAAAGATGATCGGGCAAGGAACTTAGCCTAAAATCTCACTACCCAAAGTCTTTTGTTCATATTGACGAATAGAATAGCCGAGATGTATGTATGTATGTGTGTATGTATGTATGTATACTTGTATGTGCAGATGATACAATGTGTATGCATGTCGTTGCAGATTATATATATATATATATATATATATATATATATATATATATATATATATATATATATATATATATATATATATATATACAGTATATTATGCATGTGCAGAACAACGTTGTTGTTACGTATACATTACATAATTTAAATTAAATTATCCAAACATATTCTTTGAAATTATAAACCATTTTAAACATACATGTGATATATGTGTGTATATTCCACGTAACAACCTTAATATGAAAGAAATTAATATTCTATAACAATCTGAATGGTTGTTCCAGCCCCCCCCCCCATACATTACATATGATTTGAAGTTGTGCTAATCCATGCATAATCATATTATCTCCGTAGTCCTACACAACTTCCATCCACGTGTTTCAACAGGAGTGACATTCTTGAAAAAGTTTTTGTACAATGTTTGCAGCCATACTTTTTCACTTCGGAGTGGGTTTGAAGATGGGCGCGCAGATTGGATCGATCAGCAAATGCGCGTGCGCAGTGCGTGCACCGGAAGGGTTTCTCACCAGTGTGTGTCCGAATGTGTCCCTGTAGCAGCCAGGGCCTGGAAAACGCCTTCCCACAGAGCTTACACTTACAAGGTAGCGTGTGCGTGCGTATGTGCATTTTAAGTGCTCCCAGAGAGCTGTACGACTTGTCACAATATTTACAGTTAAACTCCTTCTTAATGTTGCTCGTGCAGTGAAACTGTTTATGTTTAGACAGTCCGCCAAATGTTGAATAACTTTTCTTACAAGAATCGCACTGATACCGTGGCTGTTGATTTGGACGTGGTTCTTTGGCCATCATCCCTGACATATCGTCTGATTTGAACCAGTTCATCCACAGTGGTAGCGTACTTGTATCCGTCATGTTGGATATTGTTGGGTTTTGATACCCAAATGCTTGAAGGTATCCCCCAGTTCTCTGAGCTTTCATCTGTTCAATATAAGCGGACATGTTATACGAGAGATGGGCTTCCCGGAGTACATTCGGACAAACAGTAGGAGCATGTGTGGGCGGACAGGGTAGTGGAATCTGAACAAGGCTATGTTGCTGATGTATCGCGATTGGCGAAAACGCCTCTTTCCGGAAATGTTGCGCCTTGAATGGCGAATAGAACATAATATGGTTCGAAAATTGGGTTGTATGCTCGTCTGTACTGGGAGTCAAGTGCATTTTACAGGAACTTGTTATAATGGGTGAAAACGCGCTAGAGTCCTCCTGAAGCACATGCTTTGGTGTTTTGCAGAGACTGTCGAGGAGTTGGCCAATTGGGTCCTTCGTCCGTCTGTAAAGTACATCCTTTGTTTGACTCTGTGGTGAGTTTGATTTTGTGCCTGCATCACGGTTTCTGTCTCCACTAGGAGAAGAGGGAGGAGTTGGCAAGGAATTGAACATAGCTTGTGTACCTGCCAATAATAATAATAATAATAATAATAATAAATAAATAAATAAATAAATAACATAAAATATCGTTGTCGTCAAATCTTCACTGGCTTCAGTTTAGTGAATCTGGCATTTTTTCACAACTCAAAGCTAGTGGACGAAATATGGATGTCCGTTGTCCCTCCATTAACTAGTAATGTTTATAATAACTCTGTGGCGACATTAGGTTGCTTTGTCTTACCCTTGTATGACAGTTCTTCTACTACTTTCCTATTCCTTGCTTGGAAGATAGGATACGTCGTTTTGTGAAACCTTTGTTAGTAAATGTGCAGTAATAATCTTGCCTTCTGAATCAACATGAGGTTGATAGATAGCTGACATTATAAATTCAATATTTTGTGAAATAATTAATTTGATTACATTACTCGTGTGCAACTTACAGCAAGTTAAACATTTTTCTGTTAGAATGTATGCTACAAGTAAGTTACTTCAGGAGTCACTAATGTAGTAAGCAGCTGTTTCATGTAAAAGTCATGGTTAGTCATTACATCATTTTCTCCCAGATGATTAGTGTTTATTTACAGTACTGTGTAAGACGGTTATACTTGTACAGCGTGACATACAGACATCATCATTTCCTGCATCCATGTTTGTGTGTGTGTGTGTGTGTGTGTATGCATATATATAT
>JAECUM010048986.1:0-24230 GCA_016617855.1 Megalonaias nervosa
CTTGGGTTGTTTGTGTAGTTGGTTATTTTTTCTGTACTTGTTATAGTTGTTCCAGTGTTGCTGTACGTTTATCTTGATTCCGCCTATTTCCTTGATGGCTAGGTATTTCTTAAGTTGATGTTTGCTTTGGCAGCAAACTATAAGGTTATTTGTGGTTTTAACAATTTTGAAGTCCAAGGTGTGTTGTTGTCTAAGCTTGGTAGCGATTGTTGTGGTGTTAATTTTGTGAAATTTGTTATCCCTACTGCTGATGTATAATGTGAGATTGGCTGGGTGGGGTTCTCGTTTACCTTTATGAAGTCTATCCACCTGATGCTGGTTGGATTCTGGTTGTGGTGTCGTGGTTGTGAGTGTTGTCAAGTTTTCTTTTGGGGATGTGTCAGATGGGCCTGGTACTTGGCTGTTGTGTATATCAATTTGTCTCAGTTGGTTGCATATTTTATTGGAGTGTTTATCCTGTAGGAATTGTGCTTTTTCTGTGTTTTGTTCAGGTCGAGCTTTGATAGTAGTATTAGCTCTGGTTATGTCTGTGTTTTCCTTCTTATAGTCGAGTCCTTTTGTGTTCACTTCATTGTGTTTGTTGTCTTGTTTCTTTGTGTTCTTGGATTTATTACCTCCCTTTAGCGGTTGTTTTCCCTTGGGTCCTTTAGCCTGTGCTTCATATTCCGGGTCATATGGGTATTGGATTTTGTCGAGTGAATGTTGGTCCTCTCTGGGTGTAGTTTGAGGGGTCTCTTTTGCCTGATTTACTGTATTATTTTCTTGTTGATGTTGTTGGTGGTATGTTTTAATTTGTTGTCTAGTACTTGTGGTGCATTTCCGCTTTGTCTTGGACTGTGTCGAATCTTTGTGAGTCTGTCCAGGGTATTGTTTTCTTTTCCCTTGTATGGTAGTGGTTGCGGTACTGGTAGTGGTTGTGGTACTGATACTGGCTGTGGAGGCGCCCTGACCGTCGACTTTACCTCACACACAGCTCATAGTAAGAGGTGAGAGAGAATTCTTTATTCCTTCTCTTTCTTCTTTTTCCTCTCCTGCTCCTCCTCTTCTAACCTGGCAGCATCTGCTATGGCCTCCATAGCCAGCACGTCTACTATGCGCCTGGCATACTCCAGGTGCATCTGAAATTCCAGAAGCGTACTTATTCTGCTCATTCCTCGGAGTGGACGAATCAACGATGGGTAGCCAGACTGACGAGCGCAGCGCTTTATATCCTTGAAGCACGGACGTGAAGGAAAACACTCCTTACAACAAAACTGACATGATGATAAAGAATTATAGTCGCATATGAAATTATGTTCTTTCGCGACTTGTTAATTCCCGAGAGTCGGGATATTTAATTGGTCGGGGTTGTCGGTATGGTGCCACAACAACCACGCGTTAAAGTCGATGATGTCGTCTTCCACAGGTAGTAATCAATACGAATCAAAATACTCCACATAATCATCGTGGGGAAAGTAGACGGCTACCCAGTGGATACCTGGGAGATGTTGATGACATAAGCTTGATGGTCTTGAGGTTTGCGATGAGGTAGTTCATCTTTAGCACACACGACAGGATTCCAAAAAGCAGTGTACGAACTGTTGTTCAAAAGGTAATAAAGTTCCCAGGTATCCATTTTTTGTTCTGTTCTTTCTTCTTGTTTTTTCACAGGTAATGATAAGTTATCAATTCAATCCTGACTTTTTGCTTGAAAATCTCTGACAAGTAAACGTCTATTAGCTCCGTCTTCGTCCGTTGGGCAGTAAATGGAGGGGAGGAATGATCACGCAGGTCTTTATACCACTGATGAAACACTGCTTCTTCCGAGATGAGACCCCAAGCGTCGTCCAGATACTCGTCCAATTTTTCTTCTTGACTCATCATAAAACATCTATCGTGTTGAATTTGACTGGGATGATCGTTTTGACATCCATAGCAATCTTTCTTGCTCAGTTCCGTAATTTTTTCAGCCAGGTGTTTAGCAAAACAGGACACTATATGTTGTTCTTCTTCTGGCCATCTGGACGTGACCACTACGTCCTCTTTGTCTTGGCCTTGGGGTTCTGTTTTCACGCTATCCTAACATTCCATTTCCAAAGATTCTCTACCATTCAAAGAGGGATAAGAGTCTTCCATTGTTTCTAATAGTCTAGAATGACTTCTCTCAAAATGTTGATTTCTGTAGTTTTATCGAATTCGGCATACAGGATGACGTTCGCCGTCTCGGCGAGAGCTTCTGCAAACTGAAGTTCCACCCGCAGTTGATAAATCCAGTAAACTCTGTAATATGCCCGATCTCTCTTGGACTTTGAATTTGGGGGCAGGTACTTTGTGAGCAGCTGCCACTGCAGCTAAAGAGGAGGAGGGTGTCACCGCTGGAGAAGTTCTTGGAAACACGGAATTCCATTTTTTCATCAAATTAGGAAGAACGGGTGTCAAATTGTGTTTGGCTGGCATCAGTAGCAACGGAGAAGTGGAAGAACCTGAGGCTTCTGGAGATGCGGTCATCGTCGCTGCAGGTCGTGTTTTCGAATGTAAGATTGCACCCTAGCCGGAGTGCCTCTGTTGCGGGTATAAGCTGTTTTCTGGTGGCTTTTCTTTTTCTGGGGACTTTTCTTTTTCTGTCGCTGTCATCTTGTCTTGATACCGCTGCTCTTTTTCTTCTTCTTCTGAGTACCTTTGGGCCGGGGAGTGGCTTTTTTCTTGGGGAGGATTTTGGGGGATTTAGAATCCCATTTTAAGAGGGAGCGAATGATAACACCTTCAAGAGAACCGTTACCTCCAGGTTTCAAAATTATTTGTTTTTTGGTTTGAGTGTCGATGCGAGGATCTGCCAGTTGCGTCAAGGCTACTTTGTTTCTGTCTAAAATCATTTGGTTTGATGTGGAATGTCAATGATGCCTTGCAGTAATTGACGTGTTTTCACCGTAAACCATTGTAAGTCTTCTATGAGACTGGCTTCTAAGACACGAGCACGTATTTGTGGATTTTGTTCGCGACTGATGCCGTGCAAAGCACGAATCAATTTGACGGGAAGATGAGGCTGAAGCGACGGCATGTTGACGATTTGTGAGACAGCCCAAAAGTGTCGGAGGTTTTCATAGACTTTTTTGTTGTTGTTAAGTTGACGGAGGCGTGTACACGACAGGTCCTCCGTCTTGGCACCAGTGGTGAAACAGATGGGTACGAAATCGCAAAAATAATCGGGGTGGGTGGGTTTTACATCCAAGATTAAATAGGGGTGTGGGGTCTGAGTGGCATCGTCGTACGCATGTGTCAGCCATGGCGTTCCGAACTGTGTTGCTAAGACTTGCACTTGCGATTTATCTCTAGGGCTTTCAAACAAAACTACCATTGAGACTGATGCTGCAATGGGCATAACGTTTGTGTGATGTAAATGACACTGGCATTACGATGATGATGTTGTACCCCGACTGCCACTCTTTGCAACACCACTCGATCCGTTGAGGTGGACGATCGATCAAATGATGTTTATGTTCGATCAAACGTTTGACAAATTCGGTTTTGCCTGTTAAAGGGATGGCGAAGATACAAGGCCTCCCAACTGGCACGATCTAAGTTTTCGTCGATGACTTTGAAAGTGAAGGAAGACGGAGCAGAAAAAGCAGAGGTAGCCATAGTGAAGAGAATGTCACTTTTGATACGAAGACACACAAGACAAGATTTTTTATACTTTTTTCAGGACACGTTTATTGCAAAAACATTTTTAAATGTGAACACGAAAGACAAAACTACATAAAACCAAATGGTTAAGTACATGGATAAAATACACATCAAAACGATCAAAGTGGAATATAAACAAGTCACTGTACAACATTTTTGGTGACGAAGGTGTGGTGTCTTAGGGACAGATTGTAATGTTCTTAGGGTATCTACAGTTGACACAGTCACACAGGGGTCATCCAGAAATGGTCTTTCGGGGATGTCCATGTCGATTACGTTACTGTCCTAAAGGAAGTGGTTATCCTCGGTGTCGGCTTCTTCAAACATTGCAGTTAACACAGGCTTAAAAGTTACCTTTTTCACTGGACACTTTAAGTTCACTTTTTCCTTTGAATGCATAACACAAATCTTTGGCAATGTAAGCCACTTCTTTTGTCCAAGCCTCGAAACTCCAACTTTTCCAGGAATGTCTTCCAGGGAGAGTGTAAGTCACAAACTATTCAAACATCTTCGTAAGCATCCGGAGTGGCTAAAATTTCACAGAGAATCTTTTCTTCAAACACACTATATGGAGACCCAATGGATACAGTGTTCGTAAAAAGAGCTGGTAATCCACTACAGTCTGAATACTATGACTGACTTTCTTCCATGGATTTTGTTGTATCACTAGTGATAAAGGTCGTGGCATGGTAGTCAGTGTTTATACCCTTTCTTGTCGGAGGTAATAAGTGTACGTTTTGCACAGAGCTAATCGTACTCCAGTGGCGAATCCAAATTTTTTAGTCACTAGTTCACACACCACATATCGCACATAATTTTCCTCTACAGACAAAATTTGACAGCGTAAAAGATTTTGGTAATCCTCTAACTCTTTCTCTGGAATTCGTTGTAGTATAGCCACCTTGTGAGTAGAAGGATTAGTAGCAACCAAAGTCTTCTGGTTCTCGTCCAGTTGAACAATGTCTCACCACTGGAATACTTTTACATGAAGCAGTCCTCTTTTAGGATTCAGGTACCAGTGGTTCCAACATTGATGACGTAACGGATGCGATTGTTCTTTGCGTTGAACTTGTATTTTGACGAACTGTCGGTAAATGCGTTCTCTCAACTCCACAGGCAAACCACGAATGTTCTCTTGTAAAGTATCCATCCATAGATTACTAAGGTCCCACTAAAGGTAGGTAGTGACAGTGCGGAGACCATCGAGCATGTTCCAAGTATGCGGAATCTTACAACAGGAACTTTATGAGTTAAGGAGTACTTATCAGCAGTAAGAGCAGCATTTTCCAAGGTTTCAGTCTCGTGCTCTTCAAGATGATTCTTAATGTCACTAGGGACACAGTTCTTAAACTCTTCAAGTAACACAAGTTGTTCGATATTTTCATAATCATGTTCAACTTTTTGGGCTAAGCACCATCTCTCGAATAACTGTTCTTTTTCTCTAGCAAATTCGACATAAGTCTGTCCAGCTTCCTTTTTATAGTTTCTGAATTTTTGCCGATAAGCCTCAGGGACTAACGCATAACCCCTTAAGATGCACTCCTTAACCAAATCATAATCAGAACTCTGTTGTACTGACATTGAATGGTAAATATCACTAGCTTTACCAACTAGTACACATTGTAGTAGCTGAGTCCAATACTCCCTTGGCCATTTCAAATTTTCCGCAACTTTTTCAAAACGAGGAAAATATTTGTCTACTTCTTTTTCTCTAAAAGGGGGAACTACCCTAATATTTTTTGTAATGTCAAAACTTGAATCTGTATGTGAAGTGGAATCGTGCTTGCCACTTGCCAGCTCAAATTCCCTTTCATCCTTCTCTCTTTATAATTTTAACTGTTTATCTTTCTCCCTCTCCTGTCTCTCTCTCTCTCCTCTTTCTCAAATTGTAATTGTTTATCTTTCTCCCTCTCCTGTCTCTCTCTCCTCTTTCTCAAATTGTAATTGTTTATCTCTCTCTCTCTCTCTCTCTCTCTCTCTCTCTCTCTCTCTCTCTCTCTCTCTCTCTCTCTCTCTCCTTTTCTTCAAACTGCATTTGCAATTGCTTCTCATCAAATTGCAACTGCATTTATTTCTCTTTTTCTTCTTTCTGAAACTCGAGGTTCCTTAACTCTACTTCCATTTCGTAGTTCATTTTTAATTCGATTACTTTAATGTCAGTGTCTGTCATAGACTTACTGACTGATGCCAAAACACTTTTATCAAAAATACCTTTCCCCACCAAATACTGGATCAAAATATTTTTAATCTCTTGTTTCGTTAAGGGAGATTTTGCTTCAGAAAGATCGTACTTTCTGGCAAGTTCAAGCAACTCATCTTTTTTCAGACTATCCAACTGCTCCTGAGTTGGATTAGAAAGAAAAGTTTCCACTTTTGATGACATTGTGAATAAAAGCCTGTTGCTTTCACTTAAGATTTCAAATAAAAATAAATGTAAAATAGTACTTGGGATTTAGAAACTAGGGGAATTTAAATTTCAAAAAACAATTTTCTGAAATATTTAACCAAAATTCTTATATCCCAAGGACGAGCGACCCAATTTTCTTCTGTTACGTGTAGGTTCGTACAAATGTAACAGAAGAAAAGAGTGAAGTCAACAAGCTTTGTATATTTTAACAAAATAATTTATTTCCCTAGAAAACAATGTAAAAATTGGTAAATAGGACTTACAGTTTGTGAATATAATCCAAAATTTGATCCTAAGAATGAAAACACAAGTCCTATCACTAAATAGTTCTATTAGAATCCTGGTTCGAATCTCGACGACATACAAATATGGAAGGCGATGACGTCAGATGTGGTCCAGTGTACGAATATCAACAATTCCTCACTTGAATCACAGTTTTTGTTTCCGAATAATTCCAGAATAAATTTCCATGAATAACTTTCAGAATTTTTTATAAGAAAGTCAACTTGTTGAGTTTCCAGGAGAATAAATTATTAAATCCAAAAATCAGATGAAAAACAAACAATCTGGCAACAAATAAAAATAATGCCTTGTTCCTTCAAGATGTTAAAACGACTCTGCCAGAAGAACATTAAGAATGCGTATTTAAAGTCCAAAAACATCATTTCAAGTCTCGCGAGATGGGTCATGTGGTCTCTTACTAAAAGAAATCCATCACGTACGCCAGTGTAACTCCACTTAAAAACCAATCATAAATAAACATTGTTTACACATGGTGATCACGCAAGGAAAGTATGGCCCTGATACTGACCAATCATTTAACTGCCTGTTTACGTTCTTGCCAGCCCAAGACGAACTAGGTTAACTAAAAATAATTCTCATGTAATACTTTTACGTCTTAAATAAACAACATTTGCTAAAAGAAAATATCGAAGAATTTTGAATCCTTTCAATAATCATTACAATAAATGTAATGAAACAAAAATAAAATGAAAAAGAATTTTAAAACTAACACACAAGCAATTTAATTACATATACGTAACACTAGTAATAATTGAATGTCTTCAGTGGGTAAAAAAAGTCACGCGTCCTGAGGCAGAGTCCGATGACAAATTGACATAATGGGAAGGAACATACACAAAGCTGCACACTATTCCATGTCTACTCACTTTTACTAGAAGACTTCTCAGACAAGGCAAAGTAACTAATAATAAAGACACTCAGCAGCCACTGTGTCTCTTATTATTTTAATTGCAATATCCTTGGCAGAATCACAAATAAGACATATAACCATTGGATATGAATGTTTCTTAGATCTCCATAATAAAATCAAACTGGGGTTTGTTTGACCCAACCAATGTATTTCTTTTAATACCAAACAATGATATTGACTTCTTTGAAATAAGAGCATTTGGAATAGCAATAGCTCCGCCTTATTCTATTGCTTTTCTTGCAACATTTGGCAATCAAAAATGATGTGCCTTATTTTCTTAAAAAGATTTCCAACCAGTCTTATCAGAAGTTTGATCTCAGAAAGTTTTGTCAGATTGACCTGTGGCTGTAATCGTTGAGACAGAGATACTTTTTAGAAAATACCGTTGAAAGAAAGACGTATTGACAAATAAAAATTTGTTATTCCTGTCATAATCATCAACTGTACGAGCAGCATTATCTTGTTGTTGTTATTGTAGGGTTTACGCCATTTTTCAGCACAAGTTAGGCTATCCATGGCGGCCAGTATAAATGGTGGACGAAGAACCCGGAGAAACGTCAGAAAGAACCACCGACCCACCAGAAGCTACTGGCAAGCCTTCTCACGTAACCACATTGCCCATGCCCTAGATCCGAACCCACGCAGGCAGAGGTGAGACGACAGTGATCCGTAACGGTGAGCGCTTTAGACCACTCGGCCACTCGGAGCCCCAGCAGCATTATCTAAAATATCTGTTTTTGGTTCATCAATGATAGTCTTGACATCATTATAGACTCAAGTTTTGACCTCTTCAATTCATATGAGTTGTCTGAAGTTATCGTAATATGTATCAACCTTCATGGCTGAGCACTGTCTATCAAATAGATGTTCCATTTCCTTTGTTAATTCGACCTTCGTTCGTATAAATTATTTTCTACAATTCCTAGACCTCTGTCGATATCCCTCAGGTAGTGTAGACTTAACAAGCTTCGCCAATAATACTATTATCTAACAAAGTGCAATGTTATCTTGACCATTTCAAATGTTCTCAAAAGAGGAAAGTATTTATCTACTTTTTCTTTAAAAAGAGGTACTAATCTAATATTTCTGGTATTTTCAAAAGCTGAATTTGTGTGTAAAGTCGGGTAGCTCGTTTCATTTGCCAGCGCTAAATCTTTTAATCTAAATTGAAATTTCCTTTCTTTCTTTTCTATCTGCATCTATATTTCCCTTCTGTTGGTTTTGGTTTTGCGTTTGGTTTTGGTCTCTCTCTCTCTCTCTCTCTCTCTCTCTCTCTCTGTAACTGCATTTCTCTTTCTGCTTTCTGTAAGTGCACTTGCCCCTCTTTTCTCATGCTGCGAGCAGTATTATCTAAAATGTCCATCTAAATTCTAAAATGCGACTGCATCTGTCTCTCTCCTTTCTCTTTTTAAAACTGAAGCTTTCTTAAATCTATTTCTGCCTTGTGTTTTATTTTCAATTCCACAACTTTCATTTCATAGCTCAGTAGAGACTTACTAATCAAACCCAATGAACTTTTATCCTGAAAGCTCTTTTCCACAACATATTGAAATTATATTGAGGTCAAAGTTGAAGACAGTACAGAATATCACTGTGACGCTATACAAAAGGTAATTTTGAATAGGACTGAGAAGAAAATAACCAACAACAATTATGCAACAATAAGCAGCTGTTTCACCGTAAAGATCATTTCTTTATCTGTGCATCTTTATCCAGATGTTTTTTATGCCCAGTAAGCCATGGCAAACGAATTTCATTGTACAAAATGTAACCACTATGCAAAGAGAGCCAGAAAAAGGATAAGGACGATTATGTAGGAAACAATCAACGTCTAATTCCTAAGTTGAAAAGACATTCTTTGCATTTGGTTAGGGACACACACACACACACACACACACACACACACACACACATGTATGTATATATACAGTAGTTGGATTCAGTTAGCACTGTTTAGAGATAGGACTTATATTTTTGAATTCTAGGATCAATTTTTGGATTATATTCACAAACCGTAAGTCCTATTTCATATTTTTACCTTGTTTTCTAGGGAAAGAAATTATTTTGTTAAATTTACAAAGCTTGTTGACTTCATTTTTTTTGTTGTTACTTTTGTACGAGCATCCACGGAACAAAAGAAAATTGGGGCTCGTCCGGGATATATGAATTTTGGCTAAAATATTTCAGAAAATTGTTTTTTCCTAAATTTAAATTCCCCTAGTTTTTAAATCCCAAGTACTGTTTGATATTTTGTTTGAAATCTTTAGTGAAAACAACAGGCTTTTATTCACAATGTCATCAAAAGTGGAGACTTTTCTTTCTAGTCCTACTCAGGAGCAGTTGGATAGTTTGCCAGAAAATACGATCTTTCTGAAGCAAAATCTTCCTTAACGAAACAAGAAATTAAAAACAGCTTCATTCAGTATTTGGTAGAGAAGAATGTTTTTGATAAAAGTGTTTTGGCTTCGGTCAGTAAGTCTGTATCAGACTCTGACATAAACGTAAAAGAATTAAAAATGAAATACAAGATGGAATTAGAGTTAAGGAAGCTGGAGCTTCAGAAAGATAAAGAGGAGAAACAAATGCGGTTGCAATTAGAAGAGAAGCAATTGCAATTGCAATTTGAAAATGAGGAGAGAGAGAGAGAGAGAGAGAGAGAGAGAGAGAGAGAGAGAGAGAGAGAGAGAGAGAGAGAGAGAGAGAGAGAATGATAAAGAAATGAAATTACAATTTGAGAAAGAGGAGAGACAGACAGAAGAGAGAGAAAGATAAACAAATGAAATTGGAGTTACAGAAAGAACAAAGGTAATTAGTAGAGAGGGATAGAGAGACTGATGCAAAAAGAGAGGGATGAAAGGGAATTTCAAATTAAAAGGAAAGAAATGGAGCTAGCAAGTGAAGAGCACGATCCCACTTCACTTACAAATTCAAGTTTTGTCATTAAAACAAAAATTAGGCTAGTCCCCCCTTTTAACGAAAAGGAAGTAGGCTAATGTTTTCTTTATTTTGAAAAAGTTGCTGAAAATTTGAAATGAAATATTCGGGATATAATTTGCGCTTACACAAATTTACATAAAATAACAGATGTCGTTATGGCTCATCGATTTCTAGGTCGATAAAAATATTTTCCAGCATCTGCAACAAGTTCAAATAAACTAGCTGAAACATAATAAATTTAAAGGTTTAATTCCTGTAGAAACAGTCATGTAAAGTTTTGCAGACACAACGGTTTTTCTGTTTTATTTGTTTATTTGTAATTGTCTATATTTTGTAATTGCCTTTGAAAAAGACTCATTAGGAGTCGAAAGTGCTTAGGCTAGTTAGACACTAGTTTTGCACTGTTCGATGTCAGTTTATTGCATTTATCTTAATCAATACCTGACACGCGTGATCCCTTGCTGGATCCACTGCACTTGAAAGGACTGTTATTAGCCATATGATATATATATATATATATATATATATATATATATATATATATATATATATATATATATACATATATATATATATATATATATATATATATATATATATATATATGTGTGTGTGTGTGTGTGTGTGTGTGTGTGTGTGTGTGTGTGTGTGTGTGTGTGTGTGTGTGTGTGTGTGTGTGTGTGTGTGTGTGTGTGTGTGTGTGTGTGTATCTATATAAAAGAAGATTCGAAGGGTCATTTTGTAAATAACGTTACAAAGCTGCTTGAATGTGCGCTTCACTTTAAGATTTCGGTAAACGTGTATACGTGACCTTTTCGCCTTGAAGATTGTAAAAGTATGTAGTTGACTAATTTAATGATAAAAATACTCTCATCCTGGTTGTCTTAATGTGTCTTAATTTTGTAGATGACAGTATTGGTAAGCAAAATTATTTATTTTTCCTATCTTAGAAATTAGTTATTCCTATCTTAACATCTGTAGTAGAGTAAGTCTTATAGTTGTGTCTTATTAATATTTAAGGGGATTTATTTATTTAAATCATTCCTTGGTATGTTAAATGATAATACATACATTGTCCTTTTTATACTTAACTTGATTAAAATCATCAGATATCCGATGCATCTAGAAAGATTAATTTTTACTATATATATTTGTAATGTTTATATATTGTTAATTAATAAAGAAATATGTATTTTGCACCCAATCTATATACGGCTACACCACAATTCATGAATCACGCATTTACCCATTTCAGCACATCACCGTCGTTGACAATGATGGTCACTGTGACCATATTTCGTACTTCATCGAAAACTGGATGCATCTACACAACTATGTCATCTCCATCTTGAAAAAGTAGATCACTGGGCCCATATTGTACACTACATTGGCTTTTTTAGTTTTCTTACTGTTAGTGTTTGAGCTTTTAATATTAGCCATTTTATTTAGCTCTTTTGGTACTGCATCGATACCAGAAGGTCAACGTGAACCATCTGTCGCATTTATTTGGCAAATATTACGTACTTGCATTTTTCGTATGACCACATAGATGTTTCTGATGATGTGCATATACTAACCCATCTAGATTCATGAAACTTAATGACACAATTTAACTTGATTGATGAACTCCCTTCTGTCAGTAGCCGGTCAATATGGCCAATATTTTCTGATTCACTTACATTGTGTTTGATGTTCATTTCTCAAGCACTACCCCTAATGAGTACGTCACCTAGTCCTTGCTGCAGTTATCTGCAACCCTCACTTTTCAATGTTTGCCCTCTATATGAGTAACTTGTTGTTTTCGGAGGGGTGGGTATTTCAAGGGCAAGTAACTTATTATAAAAAGTCTATTTAAGATACATGATTCAGAAACTAATAATGTATATAAATAAGCATGGAAGATGAACAGGTATGCAAGGGGTTGTGCTTGAAGAACGTCCTAGAATGTATGAAGTGTTCAATATTTAGGGGGATAAGGGTGCTGTTTGATAACTTGTACTGAAGAAAAATATTCACCTGTGGACATCACCACCTCCACTACTCATGCCCAAATAGACAACATATTTATTTCATCCCCAAAGGTACATGACACGATTTAATTTAACTTTAACAGAAGCAATTAGTGCCTATATAATTTACTCATATTCTAAAGTCAGATGCCTTTTTAGGAACAACGTTTATGTCTCTGTTAGGAATACACAATTCATTGAATCAACATTTTAGCACGAGACAGTGAATTATAGCAGAGCTATTGTGCATACATTGTATTGCAAAGCTAACTTGTTCAACTTAGGAGGAATATATAATCTTCTACTCTCCAGGTCTCTTCATTCATACTATTTAAATCGTGCCTTGACAGTTATTCCTTCATTACAGAGTATACATAACTACTTGTATTACATCAGATTTTGCAATTCATTATTTTTGAACATACATAATGACCTAATGTGAGTTAATAAAATAAATTCCTTAATTGTATATGTTATTATATTCGCTTATGAAGGATTGAATATTAAACAGTTTTGTAAAACATCTTTGCAAATTTAAACTATGATCAGTCATAATGAATGTTTACTTCTGTGTTAGTTTCATATTAGTTTTGGCTAATATTTTGGCCAATAGCGTTATCTTTAAGACAAAAACACGCCATTACGTTGAACCAAACAGATAAGTACCAACCCAGAATAATATATGCAACAAAATGTTTTAATGTCTCCATGACAGGTGATACTTGAAACAAACATAAACTATTATCTGTTCAAAGTTGAAAATATGACGAATTGATAGCATGCCGTCAATAAGAACTGTTAGATATATATTAAAATTTGAAAATAGAATGAAATGATATCATGACAACTGAAGGTTCGTTTTTTTACGTATTCAAAGTAGAAAATATAATTAAATGACATCATGCCATCAGAAGGTTCTTTTGTTGATATACTGAAAGTAGTAAATAGATGGATTGACGACATCCCATCAAAAGGTAATGCTGAATATGTATTCAAAGTATGAAATATAATCAATTTATATAATGCCATCAGAAGGTACTGTTGATTAATTATTCAAAGTATCAAACAGAATGAATTGACATCATGCCATCTTAAGGTCATTTTGTTGGATTTAACGTAATGATCTTTAGCGTAAAGTTTTGTATGTCATTTATTGTGAATTTTAAGTCTTGGGAAAGAAACAGGACAAACGCCACCAGAAATTTCTCATCACTGCTATGGAGTGCAAATCAGTGCTAGAAATATATGTACATTCATCCCGTTATTCGTTCACAGTCGATCAAAATAAGATTAACCTCTCTTTATAGTGAGGCAGGTTGATAGAAGTAAACTCTAGACAGATGAAAATGTATTTCCTAAAAGGGATTTCATTGTTGATTGGTTTATAAAACAAAGGGTAAGAAAGTTCATGCAAAAGAACGCTTAGATTTCTAAAGCAATTTCCGTGCATAACTCAGGCTCGGGAATAGTTAACAAAATCTATAAATGACATAACATTTACAGACAAAATAGCTATTTTGAAAATATTCAAACTAACTTTCTGAAACTGAACATATAGCCCTAAGAGAACTTCAATTCAAGATTTAATGAAAGAATATTTTGTCATGTGTTAGCATGATCATAACACTCCAGTTAAATAATTTCAACTGATACGGAATATAACGTCAAGGGATATATTAAGAACTACACCCAGTTTTATTGGATATGTTGGAGTAATTTAGAAAAGAAAACTAATAACTTTACCAACAGCATTGTTGTAGCGCTCTGGAATGTGCACGTGATGAAATATTGAAAACATCACGATTAGAGTTAGAGTATTTATCCCTTTAAAACTTCTTTGTAATGACTGCAAGTGGGATTGTCTGGATACTATTATGGAAACTTGTTCCTAACGATTGCAAGTTTGTTTGTCTGGATACTATTATGAAAACCTAACGATAGCAGGTGGGATTGTCTGGAGACTATTATGATGACTAAAAGAGAAGCAAATCATAAAATAATGCAGACGGAAAAATTAAAATGCTGGAAATGTGCGATGTTATGTAATCAAACCCATTTATAATGTGCCTCGATGCTAATAATTTTATAGTAGGTCATGAGTCAACAATTGGGTGAAATGCATCAAATGAGGTAGTGAAAATGAAATTGTGCGGGTCACTAGAGCCATACTTAGCATCCTTGATTGTGATAATAATTTAGATGTTCATTTAGAAATTCGCTAAATAACAGACAATACTAGAATGGAATCAAAGGAATATATTTCTTAATACCCGGTATGGAGTTAAATACCAACACATTATGATATACCAAGCCTCATTCTACAAGTTTGGCTGAGAATGGTAAGGTCATGTTGTGATCAGGAAATCCACTATATAAGCAAATAAGAGGATGGGCTAACAGATTACATGAAACAGATGTAATATTATATAATTTTCGATCTAATGATTATTAATAATTACCATAAACACGCAAAAGCAGCGCATGGAGTGTATAGTTTTATAAGGACCATCAGTCGTTTAAAATGGCTTTACGATTCAAATAAGCTTCCCAAAATCTTACGAAGGGTTTTGTTGTATAGGTAGAAGACCTGCTGAGTTGCAATTATGGTGTTTATTGTTGTACATTTCATAGGTATTATTCTCCATTGCCTGACTATTCCTAGAATTTCGGTCGCAACCTGCAATGTTAGTTTCAAATCATACATTTTTGTTACTAAACAAATTATTTGAACGTAAGCTTTTTCTACTATACATATTCATATTGAAGGAGGTAATGATACTATTTATACGATGTGTGGATATTTGAATGAACAAATTGCTATATGATTAGTAGCGGTGTGTTGCCTGATAAGCTATTTCTCTCATAAAAGTTGCAGCTTATCCATTTGCACAATGCCACCGAATTTCTGGCGACATAGCTATTTTTGGTCATTCATCCTATAAGAGAATGTTTACATGTGCTGGTTGTGATGACACAATTCTTCCTATCGTCGATAGTCTGGCAGAGTAGTTAATTGTATCCTTCAAACAAAAGTATCATAGTACTGGCGAACTGATGATTCGCAAGTTTAAACCTTTTACATCTTCATTTAATTATTACGATCTTTCTCATATTGTCATTTCTACTTGAATTTCATAATTATCGTATTAGCTACCGCTTTGGCTTTGCTGCTATATGCAATATACTGTAATAATGAATCTAAGAAAAACGTACTCGACACCGCGAGAATCGACAGATCAAGCAACACAAATATGCACGATTTCGCACGGATCAGTAACTATCACTAGCAATAAAATTCCATTCATTTCTTCAAATTCAAATATTTTGAGATAAATCAATACGCTGGGTTTTTGCATGTTTTATTCAAGTTACAGCTTGTGATGGTCTAGAACATGTTATTTCCGATTTCATAAAAAATGTAGAAAAAGGGAAAAATATAAACGAACATAATTAATGTTGTGATGCATTGAAATTTCCAAATTACCACATCTACACCACTGAAACGGTTTCTTTATATCCCCAGCGCCAGCAGCAGTTAAGGTATTTCTGTGGAAAGAAATGTAACAGGAAAACAATATAGACTATAACTTTAGCCCTTGAGAATCCAATCCCGTTGTTTATAGAATGACAGGATCAAGTAATTTGCACAGTGAACTCTCTTCTTGACATGGTTAAGTCCAAAATACAATTATACATAACATATAATAGTGGAGAAAGAGCTAACAAGCAATGAAAATTAAATATACATAACAGTAAGCACTTGCCCTTGTTGAAGTTATGAAACTTAGCCCAGTTGATTCGAGAAATCGACCTGACAGCAAATTAATGCAGTTTCTGCATTTTGCAGGTCCTAACGGTAGTGAGCCACACTTAGCCAATTTGGACATTAGAAACGTTATATTACTCCCGAGTTGAATGATAGGTCGCAAACATTGTCTTTGTATTTTCGTTATATATGTATCCTAATTTACAATATAAGCACGCTTTAATCTCATGATTTACCATCAACACTATCTTATTACAGAAATAAGTTGTATATATTGCTATGTTTATATTGGTACATGTTTTATATTGTAGTGGCATAAGGTCTTATTTGTAAACGTTTAATATCCTAGTGGAGTAATATTGTATTTGTATACGTTTGATATCGTAGAGACCTAATGTCATATTGGTACATGTTTAATATCGTAGTGGCCTAATGTTTTATTTGTGCAAATCCCATAGTATAGCGTAATGTTTTTTTTTTTTTGTGTACGTTTAATATCGTTGTGGCCTAATGTCATATTTGTTCACGTTTAATATCGTAGTGGCCTGATGTCTTATTTGTACACGTCTCATATCGTAGTGGCCTTTTTTGTATTTTTTCACGTTTAATATTGTAGTGGCTTACATGTACACTTTTCATATCGTAGTGGCCTAATGTCTTATTTGTACATGTCTCATATCTTTATGGTCTAATGTTATACTTGTAAACGTTTAATAATCGTAGTGGCTTAAAGTCTTTTTTGTACACGTCTCATATCGTTATGGTCTAATATTATACTTGTAAACGTTTAATAATCGTAGTGGCCTAAAGTCTTATTTGTACACGCCTCATATCGTAGTGGCCTAATGTTCTATTTGTAAACATTTAATATCGCAGTGGCTTCTTAGAATATATCTTTTTAAGATTATTGTTGTTCCACAAAATTGACCGAAGTAGCATATATTGTTACCCTCGTTTGTCCATGTCTATACAGTTTTCATCTTTCCATCTAATCGTACTTCATTCCCTGTTGATAAGTTTCTTAGACACTATAACTGGTACATTTTTACTACCTAGTGTGGTTGTTCTGATAAGTTGAAAACTAAATCGCTACTTAAAGTTTGGTATATTCATTGTATCATCTGAATAAATTTATATCGATAACATAAGGACGTGCAATGTAGTCGTCATTGTCTGGAAACGCAACATGTGTGCATCAGTCAGGTATCGGCAATTCCCAATTATTTCATAATAAGTCAAAGACGTGTTTATGACCCTTGTGAGATTATAAAGTTTAAGACACTGAATCCGAACAGGGTGCATATTATAAACTAAACATGTAGCAGAGAGCAGATAAGAGCTTGAGCTCTTAGTTTGCTCTTCTTTGCACAAACACTAAACAAAAACAACACTTGATCCACTGATATATTGACATTTCCAGCTATCGTATGTGCTTGCAGCTACAGCCGTATATATGTTACATGTGCACCACTATAACAATTTGAAATTTTCAAATTTTCAAATCTATCACAATACTACCAAATTTATGGACCTTAATTTAACATCAAAGGACCTTTCAGAAATGCAATGGTTTGAATTGCGGGTTGCAAACAATCAAACGAAAATTGACAATACTATCGTTAGAAATATAAAACGATACAGATTGTTTAGTAAATTTTAAACAGCATATACAATTAGATTGCACTGGTTTTTGATACAAAAGTCAAAATCTTATAATAAAAGTTCATACACTACAAACTTTACAAGCACAAATAAAACTATTAAGTTCTGCGTTGACAATGTCAGATGAATTGCTGATATAGAAGTAAGGCGATACGTGACAATGAAATAAACCATGAAGACTCTAGTCTGGTAGTTAAACCAGTGTAACAGATATATTGAGAGAAGGAATGTATTTGGAAGTTCGTGTCCAACTCAAAAACAATACACTGAGATAAGAAAGAACTGTTTTAAATTCATGGCAGTTTCCGTGATCTTGAAATATACAAGAATACCTTTAAAGACGGTATTACAACAAATAACTGCAGCGAAGAAAGTATTGAAACTGGGTACTTAAAATACGATATAACCATCACGTCACTCAGTTTAATAATTATACAGTACACATAACAAACTTCAACTCTAATGCATTAAAATGTTTTCAATGGTGTATTAATCGCTTACTTTGGTAATGGTTACTAAATGCAACTACAGACAGGATACAAATAAATATTACAACGTTAGTACGAAAATAAGGACATAAAACTCAGACTTCCGTAAAATCAGTGAAACATATTTTTTACTGATAGGTAAATATGGAGAAATAGGTCTTGGCCTTGAATTGCTGGGATAAAACAATTAAACTGATTTAAACATGAATAACCACAGTATTACTGGCTTCAATGGCCCAGTAAATTCCAACGATGCTACTACCAGAAAAAAAAGTGTTAATACACATATTAGTGTTTCATACTAATTTAAATGATACAGAGTCGAACAACGTTTTAACTTTGCATCTATTCGGATTTCTCTGCGTCCGATTGCCTCATAACAGGAATGCATACATTCAACATAGCTTGTTTTCGGTAATGTTAGCAGATGCTGAGTCAGCAAAACTTTCATTGAAATTGAATTAAGATGCAGTCATCTCTTTAACTTGACGAGTCTATATTGTCATGATATGAATGAAACCCTGGTGCACAACAACTGAAATTCAAGTGTAAAAAACAATCAATGTGTATTGCTGAAAATAGTAAAACAAAAACTATCAGCATCTGATCATAGTTGTTTGCTTTACACAATAAAATTAAAGCTTCCAGGTCTTCCATTTAAAGTTCTCTAATTTACATCAATGAAAAATATCGGTCTTGCTGAATTGTTCACGAAGGACCACACTAACACGTTACAATTACATCATCTCTTGGAAATCCGAAGGGGAATCAATCGGGCAATGGGAAAAAATATAGAGTGATTAAACATGTTCTCCTACTTGTGTCAGATACGAGTTGGCTCATCTTACATCATCCAGATTGTATGAAATCATATTTGAACATAAATATTTGTGGACAAATAGGTTTATTTAGTTATTGGCCAAACACATTGGACTTCAAGAAAATATTTCTTTCTACAGAGATAAGAACAAGAAATTCACCATTTCAGTTGATAAGCAGAGAAAGATAATTTAATCTGTTATACAGACATCAAGACAGGCTCCAATTCACGCTCCGTAATATAAAGTATCACTACAACAACATCCAAAAGACATGGATAATAGGCAAACCTAGTCTCCAGCTGCGTCAAAGAATAAAAGAGTCTGACTAACTGTGGACAGGATTGCGTGCTGCAAGCATTTTAGAGCTTATAAAATTATACCGTGTTCAATGAAAAAAAAAAGACAAACTAATTGGGTACATGGAACGGATAAATTCCTATTTTATTAATGAGGAACATATTCATAACACGCTTAGTAGGACAATCAAACCTAAAGGCAAACGTCATGATCAATAAGAAAAATAAAAAGAAGCGCTTGAGACTCGCAACAAGGCGGACAGAGGTTAAATGACAGCGACACGTAAAGGCGAGCGCTTTAGATCAATCGACCCTCCGCCCGCTCTCTCCCCTGCCCCAATCCCAACTCCCAACGATTTCTGGATACAGTTGAAAATGGAAAATGTTAATGATGGATACAACCAGTCGTACTAATTTTGTTGACGTGTGTAATTTTAATGTGTGCGAATTTATATAGGTCTCGAGGACATTGCAAGAACAGTTCGTATTTGAGATTTCTCTTCACAATCACATAGTGAACACCTTTGGCGTTTTATTGTTCTTATAAAAGCCTACACAGACCACACTCGAGTACAATTTGTAGCGAATGAATGAACTAAAATTGACCTAACCTAATTGTCGTGTATTTTTCATGTTGTCGGGAATCACGCTTTTTGGTGGTTGGATGCCCTGACTACTATTGCATTATTTAATATCCATCATACCCACCAAAGGTATGAAATACTACAGGGAGTTTTTTTTGTTTCGGTAATTTCTCAACTGCAAATTGCATGCTTTGTGTGCTGCACCTCTGAAATTGGTCACGAACTTTGTAACGAAGCCTTTACGCTGCAATGGAAATAGAAGCTTCTTCACAAACGTAGCAGATAGTGGCTACGGGAAACGAAAGCAGATATATCATCCGTCATAATCACGACTGACGGTGAATATAACTGCATGGTTCCATAACTTCAATCGATCTGAGAAATATCTCAAAGTGTTTTTAGAGCGATAGTACTCTGAGCACGATATAGGAATGGTTGCTCTGTTTATCCTTTACATCGAACAATTACATAATATAACTGGGATTTCTTCAGCGATTTGCACAGTTCGATCAATAGTAGCACTATCAGAGCTGGGCGCAATAGCGCCCGTGAAAGCAGAGGTTTCTACTGAAACATTCAGACATTCAAAATCCATGTAAATAATATACGGGACGTTTATTTTTCGTTGCACTTCTGTACATTTGTTAATCTTTTATCTAGTCTATGGCATGATAGTTCGTTCTAGTATTTCACTGATATCACCACAGTTACGTTATGACTGGTGAGCAGTTGTTTGTCTCTAAATACATGCATACAATGTCTGCAGGGATATTTTTTACCGTGATGACAGCTGTGTCGGTTAAGTAACCGAAGAAGATATTTATCCAAACATAGTGCGACATCGATTTTGTTTCTTTTATCTCACTCGGGAACAACAAATCAATCGGATTTCATTCATTCTGCCCTTTGGGAGGTAATGCAAGAGAATGAAAGCTTTTGTCGAAAGCAAACACATTAACAGCAATACCTAGATCACGTGTTTCAAATTTGTTCCGATTGGCTTTGGGGACCTTCACGGGAAATTCAATATCAGCAAAGTTGAGTTCACCCTGGTGTTGCTGGCATCTTTGGGGTAGGTCTTGGTTATCACTGGCCGGATATGACACCGCTAAAATAATCCATTCAAAACATATGTTGGCAACGTTTGTAATATTTATAACTGACCTTGGTGGGACCCACGTTCATGTTGCTATGAAATGGTCGTGCCCCTGGGCCATCACGTAACACCTGCGAATGTGTTTTAAGGCACTAATAATGGCATATTCTGCCACACAGTTTCTATCTTCCAAAGCAGACAGTTTTTGCATTTATTATGCCTCAATGCCATGTAACTTCCAATACACATACGTGTCCGTTTGATCTAATTGAGGGAACAAACTCCACTGCAATGTCTTTAATACTTGAAGGATAGAAAACATCATAAAATCCACCGTTATGCGGAATTATGGTATATAGAAGTTTTAAAACAAGTGTTACCAGACAAAGCACCTCATTACTTTTGATGCCGCCAAATGAGCTTGATTGCCGAATAAAGTCTATTTGATTCCAAGTTCAGTCCAAATAAGATCATATGCCCATCTCTAAGTATTATGCCCACTCGAGTTTGAAAATATGGATTGTATCCAATAACATCAAATTTCTTAGAACGCAAGTAAATATAACGGAGAATTGTCGCTTCGCTGCTTTTAGATATAGATTCTAAAATGGTTGTCACACCTTGAGCTGCTCCTCCTCTGCAACTTCATATATTATTTCATACATTTGTTGAGTAGGTGAGTTCCATGCCACTCCTTGGTAATACATTGGCACTCATTGGTAGTACATTGGCACTCATTGGTAGTACATTGACACTCATTGGTAGTACATTGGCACTCATTGGTAGTACATTGGCACTCATTGGTAGTACAATGGCACTCATTGGTAGTACATTGGCATGCTTCATCCCTATATTATGGCCCCAGATCATTTGTTTAATTAACCTGCTCTTGGATATCTTCACAATTACAGATATAGCACTCACTAAAATCATCAAATAAATCCTTGCTCACATCAGACGCACTGGGCGAGTTATCCTTCTTTTGCGGCATTACTTTAACATGCACATCATTCTGCAAATTCCTTTAATTTTTTCCCTCAAAGGTCTCTCTGAGTTTGTTTCTCTTCATTTCTAAGATGACCCCCAAGTTAACCAATTTAACAATGTTAAATAGGCCTCGCCAAATAAATGCAATGCAAAAGATCATTTTAAGTACGGAAATCAGTCCAAATAGCCAATTTTGCATTGTTTCCGTTTCTCCAAGAAATCCAGAGATTTAAAATGTCGAAGGAACAGGCACTCTTTGACAATTATTGTGTAGCATGTTTGCTGCTTTAGTTTCAGCTTGCTAAAGGTGTGTTTACAGACATCATCTTCGTTTTATACATTTATTTTCCTTTTGCCAAGTGATCATAATACTTTATGTCTTCAATCTATGTTAAGAAAAGGTGCCGTAATAACAATCTGATTACATATTTTACCCAGGTGGAACTTACGATTGGGAACGTTGTGTACATACATAGAAGATGCTATAGATGGGAGCAGTCATATAATACCTGAGTTAATTATGCACTCAGATACACACTGTGGTAGAGTGATTACGATATTAAGTCCTATATGTACCTTGTGGGCAATCACATAGCACATTCATTCGCTATGATGAGGGAAAATACGAAGACCGCAGCTAAGCCAAAAGACTTCATTTTCTGGAATATAGAACGTGGACACTGATAACAATTTATAAATTGTGCGTTTGTAAATTTGTAGTTTAGATATCCACAGTAAATCTGTCACATCATGAAGCAGCTTCAACATGAAAATACTCCAAGTAGTGATTCATATTATTTTTAACAAATTGTTCATTTGTAATATTTTAGATTTTGAAACACTGTTCAGAAAATAATACGGTCATAGAACTAGATAAAACGTGCGTTTGTAAAATTTTATTTTAGATATCCTTCATAAATCTACCACATTAAGACGCAGCCTTAAAGTGAAAACATCCTTAGCAGTGGTAATCATATTACAAGTAAACTATTCAATCATGAAAGTGTATGAAGGTTGATGTGCTGAAAATAAAACCGAGTTTTCCACATTTCGCTTTCTTTTCTGTGAGTCATCTTGTGCTTTAAGTATATTGACTACGTCTTTAAAGCTAACATTTGATAATCTTAGTCAACAACAGTAGTTCTAGAAGAACAGAAACGAAAGACCTTAATGTATTCCGAGTGGTTAAGCTTGTGAATAAAATAAGAACATGTTTACACTTGCGTGAATGAATGCACAGTAAATGGGAATTAAACATAATCATATTTGGCGATTCCTTCTTCAGTATAGTTGTTTATCATGCAGAGTTTGGAATGCATCCAAATTTCTCTTGCGTTTACTATTCAATCACCTCATGAATGTTCAACGACGGTCTAATAAACCCATCATTACCGAATAATGTAAATAAGTAGAAGCCAATCGTGGAGCAGAGGATAAACAGTTAAACTTATCAGATACTTCGAATTCACGCAAAAGAATGGACATAGATTATAATGAGAAACTACAAGTTCCACACAATCTCAACACAAACAGAAGAAAGTAAAACCGCTGTAGACGGCAAAGTCAGAATGAGGGATATGAAAAATAGAAGTGGAAACTTAAAAGATCTCTGGAGAAGGACATCTTACTTATCGTATCTTCATTACAAATAAAACGAAATATAAAAGTATGAGAAAATTTTACAAACAAAACAAAGAAGGAAAGTCAAATTTGCTATATCTTTTAGCGACATGAGTTAAAAAACAGTGGTTCATGCATAAAGCAGAAGAAGGTAACCTGCACAAACAAGAGAACAATATAAGCATACGCGGTTACCAAAGAAAACAGTCACTGACTTATTTTCCATTCTCTTTCTTGCATCTAGGAAGTCTAAACTTTCTGTACTGCTTTACTTTTAATTTCAATTAATCAAACGTTGTTATCCATGCAGTTAGGAAACTCCATAAGATCATACCTTCTGCATCTTCTTCATCAGACCTCTCAGCGACATTCACTCATACATTTTAATTCCCAAAGCTAACAAGATGAAGTGTTGCATTACAAAATAAAATCATTCTTTTCAAGAGAAACTTTCAGTCACTGTAAGATGTCATCGCCCATTAGAATTGGATACGGATTACCAAACATCCACATTCTACAAAATGATATTGTTCGATGTGACCATCAAGGTAATCAATATCCAATGCAAACATTGGTACGGAAATGATTTCTGAGTCAGAGAGTTTCAATAAATGACTTGCGACCCTTTGTGACACGTAATATTTTGCATGCGTTCCCGACATTCATTACATATATAAAATC